>BSBK01001259.1:50000-122136 GCA_027943335.1 Chamaecyparis obtusa | reverse complement strand
GTATATATGATATATATAATAACTATATATGTATATATGTATATATACATATAATATATATACTTACTTATATATATGTATATATATAATAAATATATATGTATATATATGATATATATATTTATATATATATAATATATATATATATATATATATATATATCTTTAACTAGTATTGACTCGTAGTGTTTAATCTGATTGAAGCTACAAAACATCAACACCTACCAACATCTAATACAAAGTAGCATTAACATTGGAGGATGTGCAAGTAGAAGTCAATGTGATACTTGATTGAAATGTGTGTGGTACATGGATACGATAAACCATCCCAAATTGATGAAGCGTGTCAATGGTATATTGTTGTTGGTATATGAAGATCCCCTCAATGGACTAATGAAACAAAACACCAAGAAAATAGTGTAGAAGACCTAATATATTGTCATATCAAACTGCTCTATCATAACTCTCCAAAGAGATATGAAGAATAGATGATGAGTTCCCTGTGAGTAGAAGATCATACACATATAATACAAGTATCAAAATGTTCATCTTCATGATGATGAGTGTAAATTATATGGTCTAAATGACAATGTCTATAACCAAATACAAGGAAAAAATTGTTCATCTTCTAATACCATGATGTAGTGCCAAGGTGGGAGAATCCCTAAAGAAGATGCCCAACCTCACAACAAAGAGTAACAAAGGAAGCAACAACCACAAAGTAGAGAGATAATGCATTATCCAATGTATTATTTAAAAATCAAACAACATACATGTTGGGTTGTCAAGCCTTCCTAGTTCCGGCCATACAAAAGAAATGAAACTCAATGCTAATTTTGATCTATCTAAGTCTCAGATCTAGGCTCCATGAACCAACCATTATTACTATTGATCCCCCTACTCAAGATTGCATCAGTTATAACATATAAAGAAGCGCCTCTAAGGTCAGCCAAGAGAGATTACATTCCCTAAGGAGGAAACATGTACAAACAAATAGGTCTGACCCAAAATGAATCAAACATCCAAGAAAGGAAAAGACTCAAATGTGTATTCATAGGAAACAATCCACGGGGAATCCACAAACCACACACTATGATCGCAACAGTCAAAATCAAAGATCAACAACTGCACATCAGATCTCCAAATAGGTCCAAGCAAGCAACAAACACATTACCCACAGACAAAAAAAGGATCAAATCTCGAACAACAAGAGGTGTGATCATAGGAAGATGATCCCATATGGGTTTGGAACAAGAATGTACAATAGCACATGTTATCTTGAACAAATGATGATCGGCCACCATAATCTCTCCAACCGGTAAAGAAGAACAAAAATAACAAAGAACTATTTTATTTTTTGTTTAAGACAGATAACGATGACCCAAGAATGCTACTGCAATTAGACGCCCCAGGGTTAATAAAATTGATGCTCCAAATTAGAGTTGTTATACAACCTGAGAGGAAATATGAATGATCCAACTTGGATTGGGAAATCCAAGTAGAGTTCTCAACTAGTTTTTTCTTCCACTTAACCAAGTACTCCATGTAATCCTTTTCCTTGCGCTCCTCCAAAAACTACTATCCAAGATCTCCTCAATTTCCTATGTCTACTTCTTAGGATATTCCTATTGCATGTATGTCTCATCTTCTTACTCATGGTATTCATACAAATTTACAATGCTCAATATAGGTGTGATATATCCATGTCAACCAGTAACTCAACTTCAAATCATTACCACTATCAAATTTCTTCAGTATCTTACAAGGCCCAAACTTATTCATCTTCAACTTATTGTAGGTTCCAATAGGAAATATTCTCTTCTTCAAATGAATCATAACTTCATCACCAACCTTAAAATTCTTAAGTCTCCTAGATCGATTAGTTGTATCCTTATATTTATGATTACTATGTTCTAAATTATACTTCACATAATCATTGTAAGTCTTCATGAATTCAACATATCCATCTGCTTCAGCACTTCCCTCCTCTATGCCAAGAATTTCAAATCTGATATTCCTCTAGGATGCATGCTAGTTAACAATTTCAAAGGGTGTTTTAACTTGTACTCTGATTCACTGAATTGTTAAATGCAAACTCTTCTTGTGCCAAAACCAAATCCCAAATTACCAAGTTTATATCCAACAAGACATCTTAATGAATTACCCAAACTCCTATTCACAACTTATGTTTGTCCATCAGGTTTGTGGATGAAAATGTAGAACTGAACTTCAAATATGTACCCATCTTCTTCCAAAGTGTCTTCCAAAAGTATCCCGGTTAGAAACAATTGTTTTAGGCAACCCATGCAATCTCACAACTCCTCTAAAGAATAGATTAGTTATATGAACAACATGAAATGTTTTCTTACAAGGGATAAAATGTGACATCTTTGAAAATATGTCTACCACAACAAATATAGAATCATTACCTCTTTGTGTCTTTGATAAGCCAAGAACAAAATCCATGCTAATGTCTTACCAAGGTCTATTAGGAATAGGTAAAGGTGTGTATAACCCTATATTCTGACAAACTCCCTTAGCAACTTGACAAATTATGCAACTTCTAACAAATTTTTCAACATCCTTATACAATTGAGTCCAAAAGTTTTTATCCTTGATTGGACTCACTATTTTATTATTGCCAAAATGTCCTACAAGTCCTCCACTATGTTTCTCATTCATTAGGTTTTTCCTCATTGATTCTCTTGGTATACATAATTGAATGCCTTTGAACAACATACATTCTTGAACGAAGTAATCAACCCACTTACTGTGATTATGTGTGGTCGGTTCCTTACATGCTTTCCAAGGTTCTACAAAATCAGGGTCAATTTCATACAAACTTTTCAAATCATCAAAATCAAGTACCTCAACTCTCATCTATGTTAATAAACTTCTTCTTATGCTCAATGCATCTGCAACCCTATTTGACAATCCACTTTTATGCTTCAATACAAAAGTAAAATTTTGCAAGTATTCAACCCACTTCATATGTCTCTGATTCAACTTATTTTTACTACCCAAATATTGCAATGCTTTATGATCGGTGTACAACACAAATTCCTTAGGCATTAAATAATGTCTCCATTTCTTCAAACCTTGAACAATAGCATAAAATTCTTGATCATAGACTGAATACTTTTCTTAGCATCATTTAGTTTATCACTATAAAAAGCAACAAGTTTATCTTCTGGACTCAATATTGCTCTGGTTGCACTTCCACTTGCATTACAATCAACTTAGAATACTTTAGAGAAATCAGGTAAATCCAATACCAGTAACTATACAATCTTTTGCTTCAAGATCTCAAAACTTATGTCAGCTCCAAGTGTCCACTTGGAATCCTTCTTATCTCCTATCACTGTCTTTGTCATAGCATTACAAATAGAGCTAAAATTCCTTATGAACTTAAGGCATAATCTTGCTAATCCATGAAAAGATCTAACTTCACTAACATTCTCATGAGTAGGTCATTCCAAGATTGCTCTAACTTTCTCAAGATCCATCTTCAAACTTTCACCCGAAATCACAAAACTCAAGTACACTATCTCTTCCTTCGTGAATGAACATTTCTTCAAGTTAATCAAAAACTTTTCCTCTTCCAATCTCTACATTACTTGTCTCATATGCAACAAATGATATTCCTTATTATTACTAAATATCATAATATTATTCAAGTAAACAATCACAAACTTACCCAAGAATTCTTCATGACTTCATTCATCAGCCTCATAAAAGAACTAGTTGCATTAGTCAAACCAAAAGGCATAACCAACCATTCATACAAACCTTCTTTTGTCTTCAAAGTAGGCTTCCATTCATCTCCTTCTTTGATTCTAATATGATGATAGCCACTCTTCAAATCAATCTTGGTATAGTACTTTTCTCCACTCAAATAATCTATGATATCATCCATCCTAGGCAATAGAAACCTGTATTTCACTATGATCCTATTTCTAGCTCTTTAATCAGTACACATCCTCCATTATCCACTCTTCTTAGGTTCCAACACAGCTGGTACATCACACAAACTCAAAATTTCTTAGATCAAACCCTTCTACAATAATTCTTGAACTTGTCTATTCAATTCTTCATTCTCTACAGGTGTTAATTAGTGAGGTGCCTTATTAGGTAAACTAGCTCTCGGTATTAGATCCATGCAATGATTGATGCTTCTAACATGAGGTAACCCATCAGGTACATTATTTAAAATGATATCTTATAATTCTATCAACAATTCTTTAGTTCCTCAAATGGTGAATCATCTTTTGTCTTTGCAACCGGTCTATTAGGAACCAAGATATGGAAAACATCATTCTTCTTCAAACCCTTCATGAATTGTTTTCCTTCAAGCAAAAAAAACTCTAACAGTAGTGCACTTTTCACTCTTAAATTCTTCTACCAGAGGTAAAAACCTTGTTTCTTCCCATTAGCTACAATAATATACCTATTCAATCTACCATCATGTATAACTTGTCTATCATATTGTCATGGTCTACCCAACAAGATATGACAACAATCCATCGACATAATATCACAAAGAACTTCATCATGATAGTTTAGAATCTTAAATTTAAAAAGGCATTGTTCACTTACCAAAATTTTATGCTCATCCTTAATCCAAGCAATCTGATATGGCTTAGGGTGCTTTATCCTCAGTAATTACAACTTTTTAACCAACTCTTTTGATGCCAAATTCTCTAAACTTCCATTGTCAATGATCACCTTGCAACACTTTCCAACAACTTTACATCTGGTTTTGAATAAGCCTCTCCTAAGAGGGTCTTCTTTAGTTCCTTCATTCCATAAATCTCTCCTAATCATCAAGTTTCACCACCTTCCTATTTTTCATTGAATTAGATGAATCTTCCTACACAAGTGCATTCCTGCTACTACTACAAACCTTCTTACATTCAAGTGCCCTATGTCCTTCTTCACCATACTTGAAACAAGTGCCCTTAAACCAAGTTGGGTCTTCTCTCTTATGATCACTACTACTAGGGTAACTACCTCTTGTATAACCTCTTCTTTCTCGGTATGAACTTTCTCCTCTCCATTCTGATTTGCCTTTATCCTGATTTGTCTTATCCTGATAAGATCTTCTACTTTCTCCATAAGATCTTCCTCTTCCTCTAGAACATCTACCACCTCTGCCTCTCTACCTCTACTCATGCCTTTTGTTTGGCTTCTCCTCTACCTTCAATGCAAATTAATAGGCTTCTTCAATGTTATTCATCTAGACCAAAATAATTTCATCTTTTATAGAAGTTCTCAATCCATTTAGTTACCTTGCAAATCTTTCAAATTCATCATCCATATGTCTAGATCTGATATCCAATCTATAGAAATATTTAGTATATTCCCTTATATTAGTGTCCTTTTGTTTCAAATTTTGCATTCTTCTCAAAAAACTAACTTGATAATCACCCAGTAAGAATTTACCCTTCAACTTGTTTATCATCTTATCCCATACCTTGATCTTTTCTTTTCCTCTTCTCTGTCGATCAAGTTCTAGATGTTCTTATGATAAGGAGGCATGTCCCTTCAATTTTGTACCAGCAAACTTCACCTTCTTTCCCACTAGTGTACCTTCATATTCAAAATATTTGTTCATTTTAGAGATCCAGTCCAACAATTCATTTGAATCCATCTTGCCATTATATTCCAGAGGATTGAAATGTGGTTTGAATTCATGCTTGTCAAAGATCTCATGAATCTTTCTTCGCCTTGTTCAAGAACATGGGCTTGTTCTGCTCCTTCTACTTCTTAAGCTTCATCTTCACTAACATCTTCAATAGGTCTTCCTCTTCTTTGGGTTGTCTCAATAACTTCAAGCCTAGTAGAAATCTGTCTCAACATATCCAACATAGGAAGATCAAGATCTCTTCTTCCTCGAACCATCTTTGCAACCCTCTGCACATGTAGGCCAGATCGCAATCTACCACCCTACAACCAATTCAACTAGGGCTTCCTACAACAAAACCAACTTTGATACCATCTGATGCAATGCAGTGCCAAGGTGGGAGAATCCCCAAAGGAGATTCCCAACCTTGCAGCTATGAGTAACACAAGGAAGCAACAACACCAAAGTAGAGAGAGAATGCATGATCCAATGTATTATTCAGAGATTAAACAACATACATCTTGGGCTATCAGGCCTTCCCTATTCTGGCCATACAAAGAAATGAAATTCAATCCTAATTTTGATCTATCTAACTCTCAGATCTAAGTTCCATGAACCAACTACTATTACTATTGATCCCCCTACTCAAGATATATCAATTATTACATATAGGTAGCACCTCTAAGGTCGACCAAGAGAGAATTACATTCCCCAAGGAGGAAACATGTAAAAACAAATAGGTCTGACCCAAAATGAATCAAATATAAAGAAAGGAAACACCAAGATGCGTGATCGTAGGAAACGATCCATAGGGAATCCATGAACCCCACACTACGATCGCAACAGTAAAAAATCAAAGATTAGCAACTACATGTTGAATCTCCAAATAGGTCCAAGCAAGAAACAAAAATGTTACCCAAGGACATAAAAAGGATCAAATCTTGAACAACCACGAACAACAAGAGGTGCGATCATAGGAAGATGATCCTAGATGGGTCTGGAACAAGACTGTACAATCACATATGCTATCTCGAACAAATGATGATCAACCAACATAATCTCTCCAACTGGTAAAGAAGAACAAAAATAAAAAAGAACTATTTTTTTTGGTTGATGCAAGATTGCGATGAACCCAAGATGCTCTTGCATCATACCAAGTCCAAGGGTCTTGCTTGAGACCATAGAGTGAATGTTAAAGTTTACAAATAAGTGAAAATTCCTATACAAAACCTAGATGTTACTCCATATGGATATCCTCACAAAGATCATCATGAAAGAAGGTGCTCTTCACATCCATTTGATATATTGACCATATATGTGAAGTGGCAACCAGGATAAGACAAGGAAAACTAAGTTCATCTTCATTTATAGGTACAAAGGTCTCATAATAGTCAATATCCTCAACCTATGAGAAACCTTTAGCCACAAGATGTGTCATGTGCCTATCAATAGAACCATCAACTGCATTGGACTATGTTACACAAACATGCAATAACTAGATATTGACTCACAAATTTGGGTTTTTTTTTACACTTTCCAATACCCATTTTGTCATATGCTAGCGAAGAGACTCCATATCATCTATTTGTCCAATATGAACTTGTGCATAGATGTTGGACAAAATTTCAAGTGCTAGTAAAATGGTAGGGGCCATTACCAAATAATGTGCAAGATATTTTTGTCTGTTGGTTGATGATCAACTGTGGTTCACTTTGGTTTGGGCTTTGGTACACCATTCAAGCCATGATATTATGGCACCTATGGAAAGAAAAAAAACACTAGAATCTTTAATGAGACAAAAAACTCTTGGGATACAATACTAAACAAAATAGAAGTTGGTATATGCAAGCACCAAAATACGGTGGTCAATCATAAGAAAATGTAAACTTTATGTGATATAGGATGACCAAATGACTTTAGCCTGGCCCTACCTCATTAGACCCAAAGGGGATTTTTTGAAAATCAAGAAGGAAACAAGCAAGGTAAGATGACACCTGCCCCCATCAAGAAGGGGGGAGTTAAATTTCAATGGTGCATAGAGGGGAAATCCTGGAATCTTCAGGGCTAACTACATTATTCGAAAAAAAACAAGATAATTAGTTTGGGCTAGGACAATTGAAATACCAAATGGGGCATGATGGCGTGAGTACCGAGTTGGCAATGGAGGATGGAGGTGGCATTAAAGCTACATGTGCAAGACCATTGAAGCATGATACAGTGATAGTTGGGTATGATTTGGGATTGAAACCCTCTAGAAAGTCGAGTAATGATAAATATATATGGTTTTTGAAGATTACATGACTGACCCTTTTTAGCGGTTAATAGAGGAGAGTGGGGTGAGCTCGGGGAAGCAAAGGAATCCATGGAGGCAAACTTCACCCTGAAGACTTTATACCAGCAATGACCCTTTTGTGGAAAGATCTCTCACACGAGGCTAAAAGGGATTTGTTTGTACAAGGAACCAAAATTATTGTAGATTTTAGATATACTGTTGAGTGAGGAGTTTATGACAACCGATTATAGGTAAAAAGTAAACTTGAATGTGCCCTCGACTATACTTTCTTGGGATCTTTAGTTGGAAACAAGGGAGGAAGTCTTATGAGTTATGAGAGCTATAGTTAAACCTGAATGGATGGGTGACATGGTTCGAATGTTGGTATATGCAAAGCCTAGGTTTGGCTTTCGGGTGGAGAAGGAAGGGTGGCACTTAGTAGATGGCTCGAGGGTCACTTATTAGCCCTTTTTGGTATGGAGTGAAATGGCTCAAAAAGAATTGTGGATTGACGAGGCTAGAGATGGACGCGAATTGATGAAGAAATTCATGTGAGAGAAGGAGATTGAGGAGCTAATTAGGGTCTGAGGGTGTGGAAGGGAGTAGAGAAGTAAGCAAAAGACCAATGGGGCCAATATAATCCCTGAGAAGAGGCATAAGAAAAAGACCATCATTGGCATCCTCATTCTTGAGGTCTCTTCTTTTGGGTGCAGAAATTCAAAAGTCTAAGAAGCAACAATGCGTGAGGATTTAGATGGAGGTTTTGTTTGACTATCCCTTGTGTCTGGTTAAGGTTTGTCGTGGCTTAGAATTATTACTGTCTTGACTTGTAGTTTTATGTAGTGCAAGTTATAGCCCTGTGTGGTAGTCTTCTTTGAATGTAGCATCCAATTCTGGACTTCTAGACAATTTTGCTAATCTTTAAGATGCTGTTAATATCATAGGTATAGAATGCAGGTGGTATAAATCATATTTTTTGAAAGCCCATTTTTGTTTCTGGGCAGAATGTAGTAAGATGTATACAAATGTAAAAGATTTCATTATCAATAAAATATTATCTATTACGAAACAAAAAAAAAGAAAAAAAATTATACAAATTATATATTGAGAAAAATTAAAAAAATATAAAAAATAACCAAAACATTAAATAGATCGATAGTTATATTGTTTAAATAATTTATTAAAATGACATAATTTATAAAAAGATAAACAATTATTTATTTTTTACAGTAAATAATCTCAAAATAAAATAACAAAAAGACAATAATAAATTTTAAATTAATAAATAATAAATATATATTTAATTCCATATCTCAATATATATTGTTGTAAAATCAGATCATCCTATAGAGAATATATGTGAGTGTTGTAGTGAAATAGATTACCATTGTGATTGATCTCTTCACCAACCATCGATATGCATTTATATCTTTTGAATAGTCATGCCTTGAAGAGCCATGACCATACGTGGCTTATGCTATGTGGGGTCATGACCCTTCATAACCGATTGGTAATATTAACTATATTGTAACATATACAAATATCAAATGCTCTTAATATAAATATATATAAAATTAATCATCTATTAGATTAATATAATTATATCAATCAATTCGATGCTATATTTCAACATATATTCCCAAAGGAAAAAAAAGAAGAAAGAAAGAAAAAACAAAAAAACAAAACAAAACAAAAAAAACCTCAAAAACAAAACAAAACTAAACATAAGAGAAAGCTAAAAAATCTAAGTGGACGAGAGAGGCGACGTCTCTAGACCACAAGCGGTTAAAAAAGATGATTGCTTCCAACCATTATGGTCCTAAAAATTTGTATAATTCAAAAATAATTTTCTTAAAAACAACCAGGAGATATCTCAAAATTACCAAACTAATTTTTTTTTTGCTTTTTGATTTGAACATCCTCCAGCCGGTTAGGATAGATCAAGAGATTCATGTTTTTGCCCTGTTGCAGCTGTAACTGATAAATCAAATGACTATAAAATGTTGAAAACAGAGGGAAGTTTTCCCTGCTTCAATGGCGACTGTCTCTCGTTTTCAGTCACCATTTCAAATGCAAATCCCTTTAAGAAACATTTCATGCCAATTGAAAGGAAGGGGCAAAGGAAGCTGCAGATTTCAGAGCCAGGATAGTAATGCTGTAAATGTGGAAGTGGGAAGAAAAAAATTAACGGATAAAAACAACAAAGACAGAGACAGAGACAATTGGGATGTGAAGGACAGCGCAGAACATTATCGAATAGAATTGTGGGGCGCTCCGTATTTTGCTGTTAATCTCCACGGGAATGTCTGTGTCCGCCCTTCTGGCACTTCAGATGGTAAGTGGATATCTCTTTTCTCTTTAATTATACAGAGATGGTGGTCCTTATTTATTAAACCTGTGTATTCTTGGGGCATGTTTCTGAATAAGTATTTTGGAATCCGAGACGTTGATGCAAGTACAATATATACCTTTATTTCCTGAAGCTATTATACTCATGCTAAGGTCTTTTGGTTATAAAACTGCCGTAGCCCAGGGACACCAAAACCTTTCCATTTGTAGGTTTGGTTATGTACAGCTTTATTGCAGTAAGAATTTGAACTTGGGTCATTTTCTTATTGGTGTGCGGAAATAGAGCATGATTCTACTTTTAACTATTTCAAAAGTTTGTAACTTTTTAGGCAACTGTACTCCGTAATATGAAAAACATTTTAAAGTTGTTGGGCAACGTTCAGCTGTTGAAAATTTTATTGAGTATTTTTCAGAAAATCTCTGTTTACAGAGATTCTGCAGGGTTATAAGTAGCTTGTACTAGTGTGCCCAAATAAAGGTTGGCTCTATTTTGAACTATCTAAAGATTCTTTACCGGGTTATGAGCAGCTCAATTAATTGCACTGGGAGGGATTTGAATTTGGCTTATGCTTTTAATAGCGTTCACAATTAAGGAAGATTATTTGTCTCAATTCTTTTAAGAGTCTCTACTGTTTTATGAGCAACATTATTCTATTGGGAGGAATTTGAATTTAGTTCATGTTTTACTAGTGTGATTGATTAGAGCTTGGTTCTATATCGAAACTATTGAAAAGGAGTCAACAATAGAAATGTCAAGAATTTATGTTAAAAATTAATTGCAAGAGAATCTTCTTCAAGGGAGAGCGCTTTTAACTTTCTTGCTACTTTCGTTACCTTCTGGTTTCCTAAACATGTATAGGAACACCTATACGAGGGTCGTTTTGTAACCATGTGGTCCTATAGACTGATTTTGCTCCCACGGATAGAATTGAAGCAACTTTATTTCATTTGCATTAAATGACAACTCTTCAGACATTTGATTATAGTCCATTTTGTTGTTATTAATTGTTTAAAGTTGTTTTGAACTGACTTAAGCAGGTTCAGATGAAATTGATATTATGAATTTGATTGATTCCTTACAAAGATTGGATGTGAAGCCGCCCATGGTTATCAGATTTCCTGACATATTATTTCATCGGATGAGAAGATTGCAAGATTGCTTTAAGAAGGCCATTTCCAAATATGATTACCAAGTAAGATGAAAACCTTGTATTTTTCATTTATTTTGGCAAGTGAAATAAATTTCTTGGTGAAGCATGTTTGTTCAATAATTTTTTTTCCAGGTAAACTTTGGGTGAATTTATGGGCCATCTTTTTGACGTCACTGACACTGAAATTTATACATGCATGTTACATTGTAGCTTTGCTATATGTCTGGTGGAAGTTGCTTCATACTTTTATATGTATCTCCCATTACATTGCACTAAATTCCTTGAATGTTTCATCATGGCTAATTAAAATTTATAAATATGAAAAAAAGAAAGAAAAGATGATGCTTCAAGCATGGTCAAACCCTCCTGCAAGGTACATAAAGGTTAACCAATTTGGCTTACCATTAGCAATGCCGGCAATAATCCTCCTGCCATTAGGTTTAAGCTTCAAGACAAAATCTGATTCCAGTGGGAAAAACCCTCTCCCGAGGATTGCAAAGTTAAGACTGTCGGGCACTTTTCAGAGCTTAAGGTGATTTCTTTGACAATAAGGTGTGATCCCAGTTCACTGCAATGACCCGACCCTCTGGGATTGGTACATAAGTTGTAGAATTCAGAAGCAGTTGAGTCTTGAACTAGCTTGATTATCATTTGTTATGGGTGTAGTTAGCATTTATTTATTTGTACTGCATATGTATAAGTTTTAATTGTCTCCTAACTTAATCTCTTTATGTAAACTACTTTCTTGAGTCTCCTCATTTGTTTTTAATTAGTATACCTTTTATACGATCATTGTATTTTTTCCTAATATCTCAAATAGCATTTGAGCAATCATCATCAGTACTTACCTTTCATTCCAGGCTTCTGAAGTTTCTTCTAAAGCTTGTAGCCCAGCTCCATACTAGAATAGCCAGTAGCCCAGCTCCATACTAGAATAGCCACAACCACACAAAATATTGTCACAAACAAGATTGAACAAATTATGAGATACCGTGTAGCATGTACATTCCCAAGGCTTTAAATAATGCTGACTCTAAGATGAATCACCATTGATATGTGAATAATCAGCAAGATGGGTTCAGGTGTAAAAGTGGTAGTACTCTTCTCTGCACTTATTCATGAACCAAGATGAGTTCAGGTGTACAGTTGGGAGAAAAAAAGTGGAACCAAAGATCCAGGCAAGTATGACAACCCAAAACTATTAACCACATACCTAACATACAGCTAAATCTGTAAGGTGAGTGAGTTGTTCTTAATCAATGACGATTCCTTTTTCAATGATTTAAGTGCTGGTGCTATATATCAGAAGATTTTGCACTTTATGGACAAGAGCCTTATTTTATATTTAAGGGACTCCATATGAATTACTAAATTAATGAAATGTACTGGGTTCATCATGGGTTCCCCTTTCTCTGATTGGCTGGTCTCCAAAAAATCAACATAAACAATGATGGATGCTTTGTTACGTTGTGTCCTTCCCAAGAGATATTTTGTGTTGGTTGTAGGCACTTAAAGTCTTCTTTTGCATTTTAACTGAACATAGTCACACTTCCACTATCCTGCATCATTCCTTCACTAATTAATCAAATAATAGTCATATTTCCTTAAATAGTTAATTAATTTAAGAACACACACCCACACACACGCACACGCACACGCACACACACCCACACACCCACTTACACACACACACGCACACGCACACACACCCACACCCACAAACACATCCATACACACTCCCCTCCACACACTCTTGCAAATTCATCCCACACCCCCCCCACACACCCACACCCACAAACACACCCGCACACCCTACCCCCCCCTCCCACACAAATTCTTCCTAGCCATCCCAACTATCCATGCCCATGGCCAAAAATCTATATAAAGCCACCTCTCCAAGGGCAGCAATACTTAAGAAGAAACCCAAGTACATGCTGTTAAATCGAGGAATCTTATACTTGAGCAACAAAACACGACCAACTCTCTCTCTCTCTCTCTCTCTCTCGACCATATGCATAAATCAAGGAGCTTGAGAGGAGTGAGATATTTGTTTATTCTTCATTATATTTATGGCTCTTCCACTCAATTGGAGTTTGGTGTAGTTTGTGTGTGTGTTTGAATGCATTCTTCATGTTTTAGGCTTAATTTTAGCACTCACATTGGTGAACCTTTCCATTGCACCAAATGCCTTGTAAGAATCCGACCTATTAGTATTCCATCTTTTATAGTTATAATGTGCCGAAATATCAGAGTTAATTCTCCTTCCACCTTAATCGGAGGCCGAACCTGCAAAAGTGGAACATCTGTCAAATTGCTTTAAATTAGATCTATGTGCTTTAGAGCTGGCACATAAGTGTATAGTATAGTTGTCTAGTTTTCAAAAGATTAGTGAATGGATCTATATAATTGGGAGATAGCTGTTGTAGCACCTCTTTCTAGAAAGGAATCGCTTTAGTTGCTTCCTTGAGAGTGACCTCCAACTGTAGATTCTGTGTGAATTTTCTTCATGACTTCGTTCTATCTTTGATTTATTTCAAAATTTTCTGTCAATACTTAGAGTCTTCTTACTCTCTAAAAACATTTCTTGAAGTGTTAGTAATACAACATTCTAGATGCCTTAATCGATCAAATATGTTGGGATATATCTATGCAAATCCCTTAGTGGAATATATATGTATCTATACTAATCAACACATGATGGGTGGTATAATAACAAGTTTCTTCTGCATGCAACTTGAAAATGAATCATATAATACGGAAAATGACCTTCAAAGTTCTTATTGGCAGTTTTTGTTTATCTATCATTCTAAGGTTGGTAATTGTTGGCAAAGGATAAAGTGGTATCAATCAACTCAAAAGTTCATTCAAAGTATACAAGTGATCTTTGGATCCCTGTCCCTCACAATTGTTTGGGTGGTCAATGTAGCTTATCTGCCAATTAATTTTGGCTTCATTAGTGATATCAATAGGAATAACGTACACAAGTTAATCAATCAACAACCATGTAGATGCAATTCATTCCACTAACTTGAGGGAACTAGTGATGAAGTCCACATTGATAAATTGCCATTTTTCATTGTGGTATAAGTAATGGCTGAGTAAACTTGGATTTTCAATTGTTTTTACTTTGGAATTCTCACATACCAATACAAAATTGTGATTATCATTTTTCAATCCATTTTGTTTTTAGGTTGTTCCTATTTTCTGCATGAGTTTTGAAGAATCCATCATGCTACATGGATGGAGACATGTGAACTTGGGTCCTTAACTTCATCTTAAGAATTGATTGCTACTTAGTCACATTTGCCTCATTAATCTTATGCATCTCCTTAAAATAAATAAATAACAACTTATCTTTTTCATCTTCCTTGGAGCTCTCAAAGGCAATGTGTGTACCTAGTGCATCAAAACTGCTCTAGTTGTTGATCCTGAGGCAACATACTCAAACATTGATGACAGACTAAGTTACCAGATTCATATCTGGAAGTTTGAAAGTTGGATGCGATTCGTGCCTAATTTGAATGTGTCAAATTTGGTTCAAATTCCGCCATAGTTGCTCAAATTTGGCCCAAAGTCTATTCGACGAACCCAGGCCTCATTTCATGTGAATTTCATTCGAATTTGAAACCCAACGGCATAACCCAGGCCAACTTTGGGTAAAAAATGAGTTTTTTTGTCTAATTTGGTCTATTTGACCCTCCAACCCTGAAAGAGACCGCTAAAAAGGCCAAAAATGATGCTTTATATGTCATTTGTGCATTTGTGAATGAAAAAGAAAACTTCTTGCTTCCATTGCAGCATTGCTATACTATCTTGTTTGGTTGCCATTGCTCAAGGAGTGTTGAAAGGCGATTGTTGCATGCTCTAAGCTTGTTTGTGAGCTATTCCTATGTGGTTGCAAGTGTGGAGAACTCCTCAAAGACATTGAAGAAGATTTCAACAAAAGAGGTAGGGTTTTGTTGAGTTCATGATTCTTCTCTACGGGTTATTGTTGAATCCCAAAGCAACAATAGCTTCGGCGGGAATTTTCATCTAGACGACGTTGCTGCTTTATACATTTTCATTGTAGTTGGGCATGGGAGTTTTGACGAGAGTGGGAAACGAGCTTGGTGCAAATAGACCAGGCAAGGCTCGCATGGTGACCGTAGTGGCAATTGTATTGGCTGCTGTTCAGAGCTTTGTACTGATGGGCTTTTCACTAACTGTGCGTCACTTGTGGGGTAGAATGTTAACCAAAGATGAGCACATTCTGTTGTTGGTCTCGTTTGCCTTGCTGATAGTGGGTCTCTATGAGTTGGCGAATGGGATGCAAACGATGACATGCAAAGTCCTTTGAGGTAGTGTGCAACCAGCCACTTGAGTTTAAATAAATCTGGGTTCTTTCTAAAAACATATATCCTGATGATGATTGTGATGTTGCAAACTGATATTTCTTTAATTATATATATATGTGTATAAATTTATATTATATATATCTTAAAATATATACACACACGTACCCAAATGCATCCAAAATCCCCCAATTTTTTTTTCATGTATCCACATACCAGGTTCTCATACCTGCATCCCCATCTCAATTTGAACCGGTAACTTAGTTTCTTATTTTAATTTTGATTATAATTATTATTGTTTTGATTTTGAAATAGGTTGTTGAGACCCATTTTGCCTCCAACACTATTGTTTCGAGATGCTTTGTGAAGGTTAAAGAGGCATTGTCTAGAATAGTAATCAGTGTTGATTGGAGCATATGGAGGCAATCTAGTAGTACAAGGGCAGCTGCCATTAAGGCAATAATATTGTAATGTCCCCTCCTTAGATGGCAGAGGGTTGACCTATCTTCGAGTTCCCGTAGGTCAACAATATGGATAGGGGACTCGTCAGAGGGTCATGGAGCTTTTTAGGGGCTCTGTGAGTTGTTTTGGACATTTAGATTTAGGGAGGTCTGTTAGTTGACGGGTTGACCACTCAGAGGACCGTGGAGTAGAGCATGATCCCTTTTGAATAGTTTCAGTTGATTGGAGACAGTCTCCTACTTTTTAAGGAGGATCCCTATTTTCTAGGAGGAATTGTTAGTTGGCTCGCGGGACTTAGAGATCATCAATGATCAGGTGGCTTCTGTCGGATTCCAATTCTGAGTTCAGATTAGTGTTTTATGGATAAATTGGGAAATATTTAAATATTTCTTAAGTTGGGATTAAATAAATTAATAATAAAGTGAGTATTATAATCACTTTATATTATAATAAATTATAATAAGGCCTTGGGCCCATGCTCCTAGGAGTAATCATTATAAGTTGTTTTTTAAATAAGGGGCCAGTAATTTTAATTAATAGATATGCCTTGGAGGTTCGAACTATAGGGAAGACATATATTTTATTAAAATTCAATAAAATGAAATAAGAAACCCTAGAACCATTCGAACTAGAGGGAGAAAGAATAAAGGAAAGTTGGGGGTTTCATTGTGAGCATCCAGGTTTATTATTTTCATTCCAGAATTGAGGTTGGAGCTCTGAAATCAGGGTTTGCAGCAATTTCACTCTTGAAGAACGAAAACTCTTGAAGAATCCAAGCTGCACGTACGCTCAGCTTGCTTGTGGATTATATTCTCTTTGTTAGATCAGCTGGTTAGAGTATTTTGGCATCGAATTTTGGTGAGGTTATTATTTTTGTTGGAGAAAAGGCATAATTTCACATCAGAATCAGTAGATCAGTTCTGTGGCAGCACATCAGAATTAGCCAGGCAACCTACCTTATCCGTACTTCTCCAGGCAAGTAATTGACATCATACATATTGGAGAATATTGCTGTTACAAGTTGGATCAGGGTAGAAATCACATCCCCACTGCAGATTAGTGGTGATATAGACAATCTCAGGCTATAACTAAGAAGCTACAGCAAGCTGTACCTTCCAGGTTGCAATTGGTACAATCCCAGTGCTGACATCAGGGTTGGAGAGATCATTACAGAGCAGTTCGGAGGTGTTTAAGTGAATCAGACTTCAAGACGAGTACTTGCAGATGCAATGCAGGTGAGGAAGAAGACACTTATAATCAGATTTTGAGTTGATAAGCTTGCTGCAGTCGTACCACGTCTGGTACTATTTTGATGTCATTTTATAGATTGAAATAAAAATCAGGATTCCTTCAATTTGCTGTGCAATTGTTTGCAATTATTTAGTTTCAGATTTTGTCATTCTTGCATCCTATGCTCCACGGGGATGTGTCCCCTATGTTTTTTGGCCCGTTCCCGTACCGGGGTTGGAACGGGGACGGTTTTTTGCCGTCTCCTGAGTTGTTCCCAATTGGGCAAAATCGGGGACCATCCCCGAAACTTCAATTTTTTTTCAGTCAGAATGGGGGGATGGTGGGATTGATTCCCGCCCCGCTTTTTCCAGCCAGAACTTGGATGGCGTTTGAGGCAAAAAAAACCATTTTTTCTAAATTTTTGTTTGATTGCGGGTAAACCCTATTTTGACCATTAAAACACTAAACTCTAACTCTTCTTCTCATTCCTAGTTTTATTATAGTTGCTAAGAGGAAGAAAAAAACATAGAGCAGCAGCAATAGTGAGGAAAGATTGCATTTTGGGCATTTTTGCTATATGTACGCTATATTGTTACAATGAAAGTACTTAGTATGACATTTGATAAATTTCTATGTATTGAGCTTCTAAAATGTCTATGGTGAATGGTTTATCAATGTTATGATATGCACATTTGAATTCTATCTCTATATATAAAAGTTCCCCTATTCATTTAATTGCCGTCCCCTGAAGTCCCGTCCCCTAAATTTTGGCTTTGATCTGTACCCATACCGGAAACACATCCCCGTCCCCTAAATTTTGGCTTTGATCCGTACCCGTACCGGAAACACATCCCCGTCCTGGAAACTCCGTGGAGCATAGCTTGCATCATATATTTCATATTATCAAAAAATTCCGAAAAAATCAGAAAACAAGAAAAGTACAAAAAAATCACAAACAATAGAAAACCACAAAAGAACTAGAATTTCTTATCATACGCTGGTCAAAGTCAGAAAAACCAAACACAATCAGCTATTTGCCTTAGATTTCCTGTTGGGGATCTTTCAGATAGTAGATGACTCTTGGTGGGATCAGGTTGAGTACCTCATTAGATTCACTGAGCCCATATTGAGAATGATTCGATACACTGACATTGATAGGCTGGTTTCTAGGGAATGTATTACTTTGGCTTGCTTCTTACCTTGCATTCAGGCAACTTTTCAAACTCTAATTTTTGATATAGTCATATAGCTTCATTCACGTCAGTTTGCATAATAGCCTGAACATATACTTTGAATTAATTATTCAGATCAACCACAATCATGTATGATTGCCAAGAAGTTTGGAGTATCATGGATGAAGATGCAAAGTCATCAAAATTTATTATTATGATCATGAATAGACTTTTAGTATTTTATATCTTTTGCTTTAAATTTGAAAATTTCGGAACTCCATATTTTGGTAATCCCTAGCTTAATTTTTCAAACACATCAAAGAAGCATGGACTGAAAAAGCATACTGATTAGGGACCTCATTCTTAAGAGCCAAGACCATCTTGTACTTTAGAATTGTGATGATGCCCCAATTATGTGTGGATTCCTCCAAAATCTAGAGATGCAAATGAATTCTTATGAACTATTCCCAGGGTTCATCTTAAGAAAAACATCACATTTGTGAATTTTTCATGACCAATTAAATTCAAGAATGTAAAAAAAATTAACATTCAAGGTTGATTTCAGGTCTAGGACTTCTATCTCTTTTTTGCAGCATATGGAAAAGTTGTAATTCAATCTATGACTTTTCATTGTCATATAAGCTGTCCATAATGGCATATTCATAGAAATCCCTAGGCTCACATCTTGGACAACTTTGTAGGAGGGGAGTTTGCACCTCAAGAGAAGGCTCTCTGCTGAGTATACTCCAATAACTATGCAGGGTTATAAAGCTATGTGAAGCCTAATGTGAAAAAGAGGATCTATTTTTCAGTTGAGCTGTAGTTGTTGCATAGTCTGTGTCATTTGTCTCACATCATTGTTCATGCTGTCTGTATTTGTAATATATATATTAATAAGGCATTGGAATTTCTTCTCTAGCTGGCTAAGGGCCTTCTCATCTCTTTCTTACTCTACAACAGTTTTAGATATTCTGTTAAGAGCTTCACAGGCTGGCACACCCATAAACCGATTATTACTTAAATGAACTGAGGGTGGTAGATGATCACCTAATAAGATGTTTTCAGCTATAGTATACTAGAAACAATAAAACTTTGCCCTGCACTTGTTTAGGAACTGAGAGCACAGGAACCAGTATGTAATGAAAACTCTAGTGTAATGGATACCCCCAAATCCACTTCTAAATGAAGTCACAGCTATATGGTAATTTCGTCAAACACTTTGCTTGCAGTCCCTAATTTCTCTGTTTTGTGTTACAACGCTTATGACTCCGGAATGGTTTGTTTGTATTGTTTTTGTGTTTTTTTGAAAAGATTTATGCATGTAACATGAATATAGAAATGAAAGCATAAACACACATAACTGAAATAACCAACACTGTATTTATATTGATTTTCAGAATAAATAAACAAGTGCAATGTTGGCAATGAGATGACTCGCTAAATACTCCAGCAATAGAATGAAATGAACATTGTTTACATCAAATAGGCGATGGCCTTGGCCATGGCATTGGTCTGCTGCTAACAAGATGCTACAGTACGCGACTGCTACAGTGACGCAACCAGCAAAGGAGGTATGAGCAATTTCGTGAGTCTGTCTGTAACTGAAAACCCCCCCACAAACTGCAATAACCACGAAGCTGAAAGCATAGACTCCAAAGACCAATCCCAAGGATTGATGGTCTAGAGTGATACAAATGAGGAGGACGTCCCCAAATGCCCAACACAACCTGCAAACTGCAAGTACATCAATTCTTCTTCTCATCCAACATGCTGAACAAAGGCCACAAGCTCTCCTTTTATTTCTACTTCATAGGGTCAACCCACTTTTCACAAGCAATGTGGGATAAAGTGTTTTAAAATAAAATAATATAAAATAACACCTTATGTCTCCCTTGGGTGTCCCCTTTCAAACACACAACCCAACATAAATAATATTAAAGTAACAATTTATTATTTTAACATTTAATTTAAATGTTACTTTAATAAACTTCAGGCATTAAAATAAAATAGTAATCAGGCTCGTAATAATACGAGGGAAAGCTCTAATCGAGGAGCATCAAATCCAATCACTAAATCTGACATCGCCCATGCCTTGTTGACTTACTAAAAATAGTAAGTTTGCCTGAAACCATGTAAATCAACTCCGTTTTGGCCCAAACTGGAAATAACTAGGCCAAAACATCTCAAGATCCCACTGAACCCTTCGTTAGCCTTTGGGACCACGCAGAACTAGGCTAACGGTCACACAGTTGGACAACTGCTAAAGTGGGGACATTACATCTAGGCAACTTAAGACAACTCCAACCTCTTAATTATATACCTTGTACACAAAATAACAAAAGCTTTGAGGTGAGCCACTTCCTATTGTGAAGGCAAACAATCTTCTGAGTGTTTGCATTACAATAGGAAAAACCCAGAAACTGCTATGGTATCACACCTATGGATGACAGTCCAAGGCAAGGTGGCCTGCAACATGATGCTAAAGGGATATACATCCTCCGAGCATATCAAATAGACATTAACATTACAAAATTTGAGGTTATGGACAAAATAGCTCATTACTTTATGTAACATTATTTGGTGTATCTAGGCTATGCCATACAATAATGCTTTAGACTTCAAAAAATTCACTCTTGCTGAAAATGTATGCCAAATTTTAATCACATATATTATTCTGTTTAGTACTTTGTTACAAATTTATTTAATTGAAGCCCTAACCATCATTGATAAAATGCCATTGAAGTATTGCCTTGTTGCTATAAGCCTAAAACTATTACCACAGCATTATCTTCCTGTTGACATCCATTGTAGTCCTCTTCTGTTAAGTCTCCTCATAATTCATTTGGGCATCGGACGTGTCTTATTTTATTGTCGACAGTGCACTTGCATATATAATGGTGCTCCATTCACTGAGA
This sequence comes from Chamaecyparis obtusa, assembly GCA_027943335.1. Lineage (NCBI taxonomy): Eukaryota > Viridiplantae > Streptophyta > Pinopsida > Cupressales > Cupressaceae > Chamaecyparis > Chamaecyparis obtusa. Next base: position 100,632 of record BSBK01001259.1, on the reverse strand, counting down.
TGGATGGAGAGTTATGGTAATTGTTCTATTATTGACATGCAGGTGGCCAAAATGATGTTAGTGGAATCTAGAATGCAGATTTACCAACCTATTATACCTTTCCTGAATGCACTGGATAGTCTCTTTAATACAAGTAACAATTTCTAATGTATAGTACATAACCTCAATATTGTTGAAAATAATGTAGAGACAACAATGCCTTCCTAAATTTCCCACCCTGTTTGCAATTTATCTGATGCATGTAAGAGTTGTTCTATTTTGGAAGATATTTGTTTAAGTCTCTTAGTTCAATCAATTTAGTTTTTTGCCTTCACACAAAAACTGCATTAAAATAGATAGATTGATTATCTAGTATATAGAGGAGAAATCTTCATTTATAGTGAAAATACACAAGGTCCCCAATGCAAAAATTGCCATGGTATCACACCTATGGATGGTGGTCGCCTGCAACATGATGCTAAGGGGATATACATCCTCCAGGCATTAACTTGCAATGGAATACACCTATGACTTCAACTTAACATTACAAAAAATGAAGGCTATAGACAAAATAGTTCATTACTTTATGTAACAAAATTTGGTGTATCTAGGAATATGCCACACAATAATGCTTTAGACTTAAGTCACTCTTGCTGAAAATGTATGCCAAATTTTAATTACATATATCATTCTGTTTACTACTTTGTTACAAATTTATCAATCCAAGCCCTAAACGTTATTGGTAAAATCAAAATGCCATTGAAGTATTGCCTTATTGCTAAAAGCCTAAAACTATTACCACAACATTATCTTCCTGTTGACATCCATTGTCGTGCTTTTCTATTAAGTCTTCGCATAATTCATTCATGTATCAGATGCGTCTTATTTTATTGTAGACAGTGCACCGGGATATATGATGGTCCTCCATCCACTGGGAGGGATAGGTATGGTAATTGTTCTATTATTGATATACAGGTGGCCAAAATGATGTTAGTGGAATCTAAAATGCAGATTTACCAACCTACTATGTCTATCCTTAATGTACTGGATAGTCTATTCAATACAAGTGACAATTTCTACTGTCTGGTACAGAATCTTAATATTGTTAAAAATAATATAGAGGCAACAATGCCTTCTGCCTTCCAAATTTCGTTACCTGTTTGGAATTTATCTGATGCATGTAAGAGATGTTCTATTTTGTAAGATATTTGTTGAAGTCCCTTAGTTCAATCAATTTGGTTTTTGGTCTGTAGCTTTTTGCCTTTCCAGCTCTTCTTTCATTCATGTTGTGGGGTGTTGTATTCCTTAACCATCCTTTCAGATTGCATTTTAATCCACCTTTGCAGTTTTTCTTTAAGTTCTCTACAATTTTTTTTGTCTTATGTATATTCACCGGGAGAAAAATGTATCACTGTTTGTAAATGACCAGTTCAAAGGGCAGGTTAAATTTAAACAGATAGTGCATTGGTAGCTAAGGCATTTCTGAAATAGATACACCAATTACATGAAGCAATAAGGGCTTTAGGATATATAATATGTATTGCAATAAGTACACTTAATGTCTTATGGTGTTCAAACTTTTAATTATAGATATTATTCCTATCACCAAGTTGCCAGTACCATACCTGCTGCTTAAGAAAAAAACGTAAGACTGCATGGAAGTGAACATGTACCACCTACTTTGTTGATGCGGGCTGTCTAGTTTCCATGTATGATAATATATGTATTTAAGTGAAATTGATTGTTATCATTTTAATACATTTTGCTTTGTAACAGATTGAGAGTGGGTTTGATGTATTCTTCTTTTGTTGTGCAGCAATCTTTTCAAGGAGTCTTTCCAATAAAGTGTAATCATGATCCCTTTCTTTTAGATAATATTGTTGAGTTTGGGGATCAATTCAAATTTGGGTTGGAGGTTGGGTCAAAGCCAGAACTTCTCATTGCCATTTCCAAAATTTGCAGCAACAGAGATGGACTTCTCATCTGCAATGGATACAAGGCATTATTTCTCCCCTCACAACAATCATGAAAGATAATTTCACGTTTGCATACATTTATTAAGTTATGAAATTTAAAAATGCTAAATTTTGTCTGTACGTACTTTTTTAAGATATGAACTTTAAAAGATAGCCTGTAGACTCTGCTTTTTTCATGTGATCATATTCTGGTCATCTCTCTCAACTATTAGACTTTGACATGTCTCCTATATTCATGGATCCTATTTACTGATTAATCAAGGTTCAAATTAGTTGAAACTTTATTGATTTAGTAGAGTGGAGCTAATTTCTCAACATGTTGACTTACAAATATATGTCCGATGTATGGGCTGTTTTGTTGCTCATTAAAATCAGAGGGATGTGACTGTTTGTTTATAGTAGATTCCAGAAATCATGTCTTTGGAGATGAAAATACGAGCACCACACACACACACACACATATATCTTGAACAAGAAATGTCCCAGGAATAATAGATATAACAATTTAGAACTATTGAGAAGCATTTGCTGGTTGCCTGCTATGGGACATTCTCATAAATGCCTATACCACATTATTTACTATCATATTTGTGTAGACATTCAGATCAGTTTCATCTACTTCACCTGAGTGAGTCAATCTTGTTTAGTTCAATTTTGTCCACATTAAGTGACACTAGAAATAAGCGAAAATGGGATCTGACAAAGTATTTGTAGGAGTATATGATTTAAGAGCTCAGAAATGTACTACTTATTTATTATACTGAGGCCTAAACATGCAATAGGTTTAATTGAAGACCATTTTATCTTCTTAAGGATTGATTTTTTTTTTTGGCCAACACTGAAATTCCGAGTTGGAGATCGGTATACCTAGAAACACTTAGGTTAAATCATGTTAGAATCCATCTCTGTGTTGTTTCCTAGGGTTGCGAATTTAAACATGAATTAATAGGCTAGGAGTTTGTTGTTCATATACACCCCCACCAGATAGATCTATCTATAACAGCATAAGAGGGGGGGCCACCAATAGCCCCATTGGATGAGAGTAGTGTTCTAACACGGGTCCATGCCTTCCACAAGGAACTAAACACTTGAGAACCAAATATTTTCATATTAAAATCTCCCATAACAATATCACAGAGTGGAATGTCCTTCCATTTTTTTACCTCTTTTAATGACAGATTTTTCAATGTTATTTCTAATCAGCATTTTCCGTGGTTCATTCCCATTTAGAGCTTTAAGGATCCATTTAGATTTAAGAGCCATACCATGGGCCCTAATATCTCTGATGCCAAGACCACCCAACCTTAGTGGTTTACAACACCATTCCCACTTAACACAATGTCTTTTATGTTTCCCCATGCCATTCGACCACAAAAAGTCCCTCATAATCTTGTCAATTTTATTACACTGATAATTAGCAAATAGCCACAAGGAGGAGAAGTAACTATGATGTGAGGAGAGGACTTTCTGCATAATTTGCACCCTCCCAACCAAGGAGAGAAGATGTGTTTTCCATTTCAAATGCTTCTTTTGAATCTTAGAGAAGATCCACAACTACATATCTTTTAGGGATGGTTCAACTGCAAAAGGAATACCCAGATATCTGACTATGATATTCGGTCCAGCCCATTGCCAACCTTTAGAGACAAGCCAATTAGGGGCCTCATCTGTCCACCCCAAAGCATTGGATTTGTGAGGAGCAATCTTTGCTCTAGAAGCCAAGCAGAATTTTTTTAATCTGTTAACAACATTATCAAAGTTCTCCATCTCAAGAAAGAGGGCAATGTCATCCGCAAACTAGGCATTAATAAGTTCCTCATGATTGGGGAGAGATATGCCTTTGACCCGGGGTCCAAAGATTAGGAGTTCTCAAAATGTAGTATAGTGCATCAACAACAATGACAAATAAAGCTGGGGCAATATGGCACCCCTGCCTAATGGATCTCTTAAGGGGGATCGCTTCTGATAATTCACCATTGATCTCAACAACAATAGAGGAATCTTGAAACAAGATATGAATCCATCTGCAGAAGTAAGAGGGAAAGCCAAATGCCTGCAACATACCCATGATAAAGGGCCACTCAATTCTATCATATGTCTTCTCAAAATCCAGAAGGATCATAGGCCACATTTTGACCATCCGCCTTGGTCCAGTGCATAGCCTCCCAACTGGTAATCAAATTCTCAAGGATATACCTTCCTTTGATGAATCTTGTTTGGGTGACAGAAATAAAGTTCTTCAACAATCCAGCAATCCTCCTAGCAAGCACCTTAGCAATTATTTTATAGGACAGATTCAGTAGTGTGATAGGCCTCCAGTTCTTAACAAAAGTCTTGTCACCACTCTTAGGGAGTAGCTTAATGACCCCTTTGTTATTGTCTTTACCTAGAGACCCCCTTTCAAAAATATCCTCATACAAAGCCATCAGCTCCGGAACAATCCAATCCACATGTTTGTAAAATTCAGCAGGCAAACCATCAAGGCCTGGGGATTTGCCATTGGCCAAGGAACTAATGGCCTCTTCAATCTCCTCAACAGAACCAGATTGTTCAAGTTCTTTGGCCTCATTGTCTGAAATTTTCGTAGGAGTCAGCTTTAAGCATTGTTTTAGAGCCTCCTGATTGTCTCTGCCATGCTCTGAGGAGAATAAATCCTCATAAAAGTTATAGAATGCTTCTTTAATGGAATTAGGATCTTTAGAGATGGAGTCATTAATTTGTATCTCCTCAATGAGCTCTCTTTTGTTTTTAGCTCTAATCAGATTAAAAAAAATATTTAGTCCCCTTATCACCTTCCTTAATCCAATTCATCTTTGCTCCAATCTTCTGACCTTGAATCTTGTACTGTTGTATCCTCAAATAGTTTTTAACCCATACCAACTGTTCTTCTAGAGAACTTTCATTCCTTTTAATTTGAAGCTCTTTCTCTGTGTAGTTCAATCTAGTTTGTAGGATGGGCTCTTCTTTGTTCCTATCCATAGACTTCTTGCCAATGGTTTGAAATAATTTCCTCCAAGTATTTGTAAGAGATACCCATTGCTCTCTAGGTCTGAGATCCATGTTACAAAATTTAGACATATAAGAGGCCATTCTAATAGGCTCCCCAGTATCTTCATACTTGAGAAAGATACATTCAGTTTAAAGCCATTATCTTTTTTAGATCTGATGGGAGAAGAAAGGTCAACATCAAGAGTAAAACTAGAAAAGATTGGGGAGTGATCTGTAATGGTGGATGGGGTAACACAGATAGGGGCATGCTCACCTTGGGAAGAGAAGGAAAAGAATGTGGCATCAGCAGAGAACCTACCCAATCTATAGTAAAGTCTCTGCTAGTGTTGACCTCTTTGATTATTGCACCAGGTGTACCAAATATCAAAAAAAGAGTCTTTCTTATTCTCTAAACGATCCAAGACATTGAATTTCCTTTTGAAATTGGTCCAGAAAAAAAACTCATTGCCTTTCCATCCATGCTTGCTGCCACCACACTTAACTCCTTTATGTTCAATCATATTAAAATCACCCGCAAACATCCAAAAAACATTAGGCAAACTAGAAACCAACCAATCCCACAGACTGACCCTCTCCATAATCATTTACAACATAAATATTGCATACACCAAAAACCTTGTCATTTTCTTTAAATGTGACCCAAAGGGCCCTTTGGCAAGGGGAGACCCCATTAGCAATAATCTTATCACTCCGCCGGGGGCCAACCAAGATGGCAGTGCCACCTTTCCCTCTTTCATGATTGGAATGGAAATCAATGGCTTGGTCCCACATAAATTTAAGTATGGTGTAAGCTTGAAACCCTACAAACTTAATTTCTTGCAGGCAAACAATGTCCTTCACTTTAAGGTTATTACACCATTTCCTAACCACATTTCCTGTTAGCCATTTCCAGTCCTCTAACATTCCAATTGTGTATGTGCATCATCACAAGAAATTAATGTGAGGAGGGTTTCAAATTCTTATACAATCTTTAAAGCATTCTGGGATTTCATCCTTCTTTTTACCGTTGCTAGAGATTGGCTGTCTATCCATGGCTTTCCTTTTCTTTTTTTTGAACTTCAATAAATGTTTCAGAATTATCATCTCCACACCTATTATCTCTAGAAATTTCCTTTGTGGTAGTCATGAGACCACACATTAACCTACTCTCATCCAAAGGGTGGGTTTATCATTCTTTTTATGCTTGGCTCTTTCAGCAATGGTTGCTATAGCCAATTGCTGAGCATTAAGTCTGGAGGGGGGTGCATTTTCTACACCCTTAATACCATTACTAACATCCGACACTACTGTTTGATAGCTGGTTAGGGCCGCAAACATCTCACTATTAGCAGTAGTAGGAGCCACCACAACCTCCCCTTCAAATAGAGGATTTGTTAAACTAGAAAATGCATTCACTCAAAGCCGGGTTTAGGGTTGGCCGTAACTGGTTTCAACATTCACACTGATACCAGAAGTATTTGTTGTCGGTAAACTTGTATGTACGGGAGTGTTATGTTAATTAAGTTGTTAGTCTGGGTCGTTAGTGGCCGAAGGGTAAGTGGTTATGTTGTGATGGTTCAGTCGCACCCCTTCGGGTGATATATGTATTCTCTCGAATGGAAGAGAAAGGGAATGAAAATTGATATCATAATATGTAATGCTTGCATTGGATGTAAACTTGGTTATGATTAATGGCATATCTGGCAGTTCTCTGATATCTTGTTATAATTTCCTTTAGTAGTATGCATTAAATCCAGTTTATCGTAGGTGGTAAACATTTGACGTCGTTGCCTCTATGATCTCGGGAAGTGACGAGGTGTGGATGGTGCACAGAAAGCAATGAGGCAACCAATAGATTATAGTGGAAGGACCAGTGAGGAAGAAGAGAATGCAAAACTATTCTAGGGTGAATGGGCACTGACAACAGATTTCGTCGCGTTACTCCAGGCATCCATTGAAACACACGTTCGAAGGGAGGCTGCACGCGAGGAAGTACCAAAGAGTGTCATGTGGGCTGCCCTCGGAATTAGTCCAATTGTGGATCGGTTGATGAGCCATCTACCTCGGCTACTGGCGCAAACATTCCTTGCCCTTCAGAACCAACGACAGGAGGTGAAGGAGGAGAATCAAAGGCAACAAATCTTGGCGGACTACCATCGCCAAAGGGAGGAAGAAGAAAGAGATGAAAATCGCCGTAAAGGAAGCATGAACTAAAGTTCGAAGAGCAAAATATGAATAAAGGAGAACACAGAGTGATATGATTATGTCTGAAGGATGACATATATTGTACATGAAATATGAAGTAATAAAGTGTCTTGGATTCTATCATGTGTTGTTTTCTTGTGGATGTATAAGGAACACATTTATGCCAAACCAGTTAAATAAAAATAAGAATCTGAAAGAACAAGTAGAAGGGTGTGAGGTTGTACAGAAAGCACTAGCATTACAACAAGTAGAAAGAAGACGATTGAGGAGACTTGCAGAGGAACTAACCGAAGAGGTGGTTGGTGAAGGCGAGGCCGTTGATAGCAATGAGGAGTTTTGTGAAGGAGGGGATGATGATCCTCACTGGGAGGTGAATAGAGAGGAGGATTTTATTGAGGAAACGAGAAGTCTACTTGGGAACTTAACCTTAACCCCACAAACATAGGCAAAGGAGGCTCAAAGGAAGGAAAGGGAAGAGGCCGAGGGTAGAGGAGCCGAGGATACCAGTGCCGCCACAAGTGTGAAAGGGACAAAGGGGCACAAGAATCAAAGCAGCCTACTAGGCTTGAACACTTCTAGTAGTTTGGGAGTACCAAATGCATTGAGTTTAGGGATATCAAGCTCGAGGGTACCAATACAACCAGTATCCACAAAAGTTACAATGGCGCAGAAGCAAAAATTGCCCAAGTTCACAAGAGATGGGAAGGAAGACCCCATTCGACATTCCAAAACATGTGAAACAATCTAGACCGCCAACGAAGTGACAGACCAGGATAAGTGGACAAAGCAATTTCCAGCCACATTGAGGGGAGTAGCAATCGATCGGCATTCAGACATCAATAAAGCTAAAGTGGCCACATGGATACAGTTGAAGAAGGAATTCGAGACAGAGTTTAGATTATTGCAAGATAACGAAATAGTGGCCAAAATTTATAACACCAAGCAAGCCAAGTATGAGACCATTAGAGCCTACAACCGGAGATTGAAGGAATTGCTAGGCAAGATGGACAGTCAACTAGCTGACGGACTTAAAAAATGATGGTTCATTGAAGGACTGAAGCCCTCATTAAAAAAGAAAATGAAAATTGTACCACCACCGTCGTACGCCGAGGCGTACAACTGGGCAATGGACCTAGATAGCGAAAACAAAATGGCGAAGAAAAAGAAGAGCAAATCGTCCGACGATGACGAGGATTCTTTTGATGGGGAGGGTTGTAGTGAAGAATCAAACAAGAAAATCTAGGCCCTCCAGAAAGACATGCTACGCATGATGAGGGAATTTAAGACAATAGTGAAGGGGAGCACCAGCCGAAATGAAGAGAGAGACCTATGGTGCAGGAACTGCAAGGAGGAAGGCCATGCCAAGGGCGCATGCCCGAAGATACTATTCTGTGACATTTGCCAAATAGTGGGTCATTCCACCAAGGAATGCCCGTATAATATGAAGACACGAAGCCTTTAGCAGGTCTTGTTGACACAGGAACCGTTCGCCTCAACAGCTACATGGAATATACAGAACACCATCTGGCGGCTATTGGAACAACCGACGGGGAGGAAGAGGTAATGGTAACAACAATACAAATAACAACAATAGTAGGGGCCGAAGTCGTATTCAGTATGATGCTAGTGGGTGGCCAATAATACAATGTCGTGCATGCAACCAATGGGGGCACTTTGCTAGGGACTGCTTGAGAGGGGAAGCACCACAATTCCTCTGTAGGTGGTGTGGTCCAGGAGACCACGACAACTCCAAATGTCCAAAGCCTAGGGTGAATTTGCTAAACATCGAAGGCAATGAGAAGGTGTTGGCAGTCACCCGTGGGCAAGCCAAGAAGGCCACCTACCCAGATCTAGAAACCGAGAAAAAGAGGATGTGTGAAGCGAAGGCAGACATTGAGAAGGAAATGGCAGCCAAACAGAGAGAAACACATGGCACCGCCAGTACCTCGCTGAGAGGCGAAGCGGAACAAAACATACTACAAGTGATGTAGACATAAATTAAAATACAATTAAGGACTTCCTTGTAGCCATGCTGCAACTACGAACTGCTCTGCTACATATGATACCGCCTCCAAGGGCGGAACCAAAGGAAAACTCCCTTGGGAAGGAAGATCCCCTCGGAAAGGAAAACTCCCTCGGGAAGCGAAACTCCCTTGAAAAACAAAATTCCCTCGGAGAGGATCAGATGTTGGTAGAAGTGAACACAGGTAGACATCCAACAGTGGTTGAGATGGGCATTCTCGACACCATTCTAACAGACACCATTGTTGACGGAGGGTCGAGTGTCAATGTCTTACCTGAAGAGACATGGAAGAGAATAGGGTGACTTACACTATGGCCGCCAACTTTCCAACTTGTAGGTGCAGACCAGCACGGGATCAAACCCATCGGCACATTGATGACACAGAGGGTAATGATCGGTAATCAATCCTTCATGTTAGATTTTGTGGTCATCCCATTGAAGAGGAAGGGGTATGATGCCATCCTCGGTAGGGGTTGGCTAGTACAAGGTAAAGTTAACCATGATTGGAAGAGAAAAACCTTGTCCATGGAAAGAAATGGTCGGAAATTTACAATTGACTTGAGGACCCAATTGGTCAATGAAGACTTAACGTCTACATCAGAGTTAGAAGCGGAGGAAGAAGTAGACGAAGGGAGACGGCGCATGGAGTCGAATGACGAAGGAGTCCTCGAATTAGAAGGGTGCTCGGAAGATGACCAAGACTCACTGAACGAACTCTTCCATTGGCAACTCGAAGACTATGAGTTATTCCACTGTAACATGCTCCAGGTGGACGAGGGGGCTGGGAAAGACTCATTCCCAGTCGAGTACGGTGAGTACAAGGAAGGGGAGGCTCGGGTAAGTGAAACCCTAGCACACAAGTTCGATAAAGAAAAACCAATCAGGTATGAGGAGCCTCCACTGAAAGTCACGAATTTAGGAGACGAGGCTAATCCCAAAAACATCCTCTTGGGAGATGACTGGAATCCAGCCCTGAAGACAACAACATTTAAAATATTCATGGAATATAAGGACGTCTTTGCTTGGACATACAAAGATTTGAAAGGGGTTTTGCCAAAATTATGTGTCCATCGAATCCTGTTGGTACTTGGGGTGGTGCCTGTACGAAAGTGACTATACAGGATGAACACGAATTACGCCGCACGAGTTAATGATGAAATTGAATGGACGTTGGAGGTCAGGATCATATTCAGAGTACAAACAAGCGAATGGGTATTGCCCATTTTTATCTCATTAAAGGAGGCAACCCAGATTCGAATATGCGTAGACTTCAGATGCTTGAACGCACTCACCATAAAAGACCCATTCCTGATACTGTTCACTGATAGCATCCTGGAAGAGGTTGCAAGACACGAAATCTAGTCCTTCATGGATGGATTCTCTGGATACAACTAGATATCCATCGTTGAGGAGGGCAAACTAAAGACAACCTTCGTAGTGGAAAATGGGGTATATGCCTATAATCGGATGCCGTTTGGACTTTGCAATGCTCCCGCAATGTTCCAAAGGATAATTGTGCATATCTTTCATAAAATGTCAGTAGGGAATTTTAAAGCTTTTTTGGATGATTGGTCTATCTTTAGTGTGGAGGACACTCACCTAGTTGCCCTTCGAGAATGCATGGAGAGATTTAGACGGACAAGACTTGCACTCAATCCCAAGAAGTGCAAGTTCATGGTACCGCAAGGGAAGCTATTTAGACACATTGTTTGTAAGGCTGGACTCAAGACGGATCCTGACAAAATACGGGTGATCCTCGAGATGGAGCCACCCACGAACGTCACAGTGGTTAAATCATTTCTTGGACACATAAGCTATTACCGAAGACTCATCAAAAAATTCGCCCATGTGTCCTATCTGATGGATAGGTTGACTCGGAAGGGAGAACCCTACACTTGGGGAACAAAACAAGGAGAGGTGTTTGAAGGACTGAAGGCAAGGTTAGTAGTTGCACCCATTCTAGCGTACCCCAATTGGGATAAAGAGTTCCATGTACATGTAGACGCATCCAATTTTGCAATCGGAGCTACATTGGCTCAGACGGTTGACCACAGGTTGGACCACCTGAAATACTTTTCCAGCAGGCTTATGTCAAAGGCAGAGAACTATAGCATGACAGAGAGAGAAGTATTGGGAATGGTGTACGCCGTATAGAAATTCCGACACTATTTGTTGGCTACTCCATTTACTTTTTATGTGGATCACCAAGCCTTAATGTATCTAGTGAATAAGCCAATTATCTAGGGTAGAGTAAGCGGATGGTTACTTTTATTACAAGAATTCACATTTACCATTATAGTCAGACTCGAGAAAAGCCACGGGAGTGCAGATCACCTTTCCTGCATTAAATTTGGGGACCCACCAGAAGGAGTGAACAACGACTTCCCTGATGCACACCTTTTTCGAATCGTGGTTTTACCCCCTTAGCATACAAGTATTGGAGAGTACTTTTCCACAGGATGGTTCCCTTAGGAGATGCCATCGGGGGAAAGAAGGAAACTTATCCTTAGAAAGAACCTTCCAACTCATCAATGGGTTACTTTACAAGATGGGATTGGATCAGGTACTCCGACGGTGTGTGATGGAGGAGGTTCCAATGTTCTGAGGGAGGCTCACGAGGGTCCCGCCGAAGGGCATATGGGACCGAACAAAACGGCTCAGAAAGTCTTACTTGCAGGAATATGGTGGCTGATGCTATACGATGATGCAAGAGAATGGGTGGTAAGTTGTGATACATGTCAGAGAGTCGGGAAACCTTTAAAAAGAGACTTCAAGCCATTAAACCTCTCCAACGTACATGAATTGTTTGAACGATGGGGATTGGATTTTGTCGGACCACTTAAGGCAAGTAGAGCACGCAGGTGTAGGTATATCGTCGCGGTGACAAAATATTTGACTAAATGGGTTGAGGCTAGAGCCTTACCTGATAACTCTGCCTTGAGCACCGCAAGATTCATCTACGAGTAGATAATTACAAGGTATGACATACCCATTCATATCACTAGTGACAGAGGGGGACACTTTTGACAGTCCCAACCGGTGCTGAGACGGGAGGGGTGAATCGACACTTGAAAAATTCTTTACCTTTCCTTTTAATCCAGTGAAGTAAACTTACAGCACCAAAGCAAACAGTTCTAAGCAAACAAAACAGTAAGTGAACACAAAGTGACACCAGATTTATCACGTGGAAACCCGGATAGGGTAAAAACCACAGTGTGAGGAGACCTCACAATATTTGTACTCTTCTGAAGTACGCCCTGTTAAGAGCTTGCCCGGTCAAGGGATAAAATGCACTTGCTAGGTGCGACCCGGTTAAGGGATTTGTTACAGTAAGATCTGTTAAGATCTGCCCGGTTAAGGGATTTCAGACACCTTGAAAGATGTCACCTAGTTAAGGGATTTTGATACAAGGGACCTGTTAGAGTCCACCCAAATACTGGGATTTGACTATTGTAGTTTGCTAAAAAACAATAGAATTAAGATCTTTACAGAAGGCTCTGCTTAGCCAGATGTGATCTCTATTTGTGCTCTACTGAGAATTATCACCGGTTGACACAGGTGTATTCTCAACTATTGTTGTGCTGTCTTGCACAACTTTTACTCTGTCGATTTTCTCTAACCCTTGATACTTTTCTAACCTTTGCTTCTGTAGCATATAGGCTCACTCTTTTGCTCGACAGAATGAAGGCAAATCTTCTTCTCAACAGACATAAGAGTATATTCAGTTTTGTTGCCCTGACTGTGCCTCAAATGCATAACCTAATCCTGAGATCCAACGAATGCATCACTAGGTGAAGTGTTTGTTCGCTTGAGCAACCATTCGATGCAAGCTCTGTCTTCATCCACTACATGAAGAAAACAATAGTTGCGTGTCAGGCAACCTTTCTTCATAAGAGATAACACTTCGATTTAAAGCCACTGAATCCGGCTTTAAATCCTTCAGTCGTGCCTCAAGTAACCATTGATTCCGGCTTTAAATCCTTTACCTGCGCCTCAAACTGATCACCAAGACAACTCAAGATCACTCGGATTTACTGCAATAGATCCTGGTGAAGAAGAGTTGGTTGGAACAGACAGTTGACAATGACTTCCTCGGTTCATACCGGGGTCTTATAATATATCGGTTGAGTTCTTTATGCTATATATCGGATACACGCCTTTGGTGAGGTAGATTACCGGTTGCACTATTCTTACTGGTTGTGTTATAGACAATTGTTGGATATGCGTTTATTTGTACTTGTCTATACCGGTTGAGGGCGGTCCTTGGTTGATACTAGGATACACTCTTCTCTACTGAATGCATTATTCGGTTGTTGATGCTTAGTGTAGTGACCGGTTTCTCAGCCTTTCTTGATGAAGAGTCCCCTCTATAATAGAGAACAAATCTCTATCCTCTTTTGCCAGATTCTCTATCTTCTTTTGCCAAACAATGACAACACTTAGACCGGTAGAGAACTTACTGGTTAGTGATGCCAACAACTTTGTCAACCACGTCATAAAATTGCTTACTACAGAGTTTAAGATTTTTCACTCATTCTTGAGTCCTTACTACCCAAGAGCGAACGGCCAAGTAGAGGCTACTAATAAGATATTGGTACTTGTAATCTACAAATCATGCTGAGTCGAAGGAGAAGACTGGGAAGAGAGGCTCTCATTAGTATTATGGGCCTATCGCACAACTTATAAAGTCACTACCGGATAAACCCCCTTTCAGTTAATGTACGGACATGAAGCTATTGTACTAGCGGAATTTATGGTGCCAAATCTAAGAATAGCCATCGAAAACAGGCTAGGAGACATGGAAAGTCTACAGGAAAGATTATACAATCTCAAATAAGTTGGACGAATGCTGAATGATGGCACAATAGGCCACAAACGTCGCCCAACAACGAAGAAAGGTATGGCATGACAAACACCTCAGACGAACGAGGTTTACGCTCGGGAAGCTTGTCTTAACCTTCAACTTACTGGGTGTAGATCAGTAGGGTATCAAACCACTCGGGACGCTGATGGCACAATTGGTCACTGTCGGTACACAACCGTTTGTACTGGACTTTGTCGTCATCCCACTAAAGCAGAAAGGCTATGACGCCATACTGGGTAGAGGGTGGTTAGTAACAGCCAAAGCGAACAATAATTGGAAAAGGAATACCCTTTCAATGGAGAGCGGGGGAAAAAAGTTCACAATTGATCTCTATACCGAGTTGGTGAGTGAGGAGATAGCTTCCTCCTTCGAATCTAACTCCGAAGGAGAAAACGATCGAAGGGATGAAGGGACGAAACGGAACCAAATAGTGAAGGTGTGCTAAGATTGGGGGAATGCTCAGTGGATGATGCAGATTCACTGAACGGTCTCTTCCACTGGCAAATCGAGGACTACGAACTCTTCCGACCAGCATGCAATGTACTAAGTATTGAGGAAGAGCCAAAAACATTTCCCTCAGAATACGGTGAATACAAGGAAGGGGATGCGAAAGTAAGCAAAGTCCCAACGCATAAATTTGATGAGCAAAACCCCATGAAGTATAAGGAGCCATCTGTCAAACCAATGAATCTAGGCAAGGAAGAGGAACCTAAGATCATTCTTGTCAGTGACAATTGGAATCCTGAGTGGAAGACCCCAGCCTTCAGAATCTTTATTCTCCTTATTTACGGGCAAGAGACCGTGGTTCCTGTAGAATTTATGGTTCCAAGCCTTTGGATCGCCATTGAAAACAGACTCAGTGACAGCGAAAGCTTGAGGGAGCAGCTACACACTCTCAATAAATTAGATGAAAGAAGAATGATAGCCCAATGGGCAATGGAGGTCGCACAACAACAGAGAAAATATTGGCACGATAAGCACCCACAAAAGATGTGTTCCTCCCCTGGCCAGTTGGTGCTGAAGTACAATGGAAAGAATGAGATTAAGCCAGGAAAATTTTGGGAAGTCGGCTACGACGGGGCTGTCAAGTTGTGGACTCTCCACGGACTGGAGATACATGAGGCCATCAACGGGTTCAAATTGAGACCTTACTCGGAGAGGATGGACCCGAGAGGAGGGACAGAACACCCAACAGGATGGAAAGGGACTCGAGAGGTTAGGTAGGCGAGTCGAGAACCGTCCATATGGGCTACCGGAGAAGCATCCGAAAGGTAATTAGATTAAGAATTTATTAGAAAAAATAAAAATTAAAAAAAAGGAAAAAAAGAAGAGTCGGTAGTCATCGAACAGTGGCTGTCACCGGACGATGGCTGTCACCGAACGGTGGCTATCATCAAACAGTGATGTCATCGAATGGTGGCTGTCATCGGTGACAACTCACCGTTATAAGGAAGGCCCGCACATGGCTAGAGACCGTACGATATGTAAATGAGAGAGGTCGTATGGTATGCAAAGAATTGAGGTAATCGGACGGTGCCATACGTGGGTGAAAGGAGGAATAAAACGCAGGATGAAGAGCATTGCAATTCCGTATCCCGTACGGATAGCAAGGAGCGATAGCAGCAAGGGCGATTCTAAAAAAAAACAAAAAAAAATGACGACAAATAAAGAACAACAGCGAAGGGAGGACATAAGCAGGTAGTGATTGGCCATTTGCACAGGCACCATAAGCGGTTGGCAGAAAGAGTATGGCATCGGAAGCAAATCATGAAAATGGTGTGCCCCATGGACTTTTGTGTGGGTTTGAAGGTGCTAATTTGGTCTTGGCAGTGGGGGCACTGCCCCTCAACCCCCATTTGATTTTTGAGGTACACTACAACTGTGAGTTGGGGCATCAGAGTTGTCAACGTAAGCATTGGGTTTGTTTCCTAGGGTGAGAGAGAAGCCTGAAGCCAAGCATTGGAAGGAAATCCCTAAGCTGCAGAGGGAGCCGGATTTGGAGGTTGTGAATCAATAGAGTTTGAGAGAAGGCATTGCAAGAACAACGACCTTGCAAGCACAAGAAGTCGTACGACACGAAGCAATTATTCAGTTCACTTATTAGCCTTTGGGGAGTGTGACCAGTTGATGAGACTTGGAGTTGCTGTAGGCATGGAGTGTCTGCACACAAGAGGTGGAAAGAGCATTGGAGCAAGCCTTTCGAGAGGGGTACTACGCTTTGAAGCGCTCAGAGTAAGTTTTGGTTGGACGTGAGGCTGTCTTGGTAGATGCATAAAAAGCTCGGGAGGAGATGACCACCCGGTTGGAGGCAGTAGAGCAACACTTGGCTCAGCGTACCCAGGAGTTGGAAGCAAAGAGGGTGGCACGAGTGGCTATGGAGGTTAGATTGGCTAGGGAGACAATATCGTTTGAAGAAGAGTTAGTGGAGGCTATAGCTGAAGAGCGTGTTTTGGAGACAAGTTTGGTGCAGGCACGGGAGGAATGTGATGTGACGGAAAAAGAACTACTCGGAGCAGCATTGATGGTGAAGGCGGCACTTCAACTCCTTTAGGGATGCCCCTCCGCCCCTTCTCAGTGATTTTCTTATTGTATGTAGTGTATTTCATCTCCCTTTTGTTGTGAGTTGCCGGAGACGACTTTCTTTTTTGGGGGGGATGATGTTAGCCGGAAAGACTACTTTATGTTATGTCATGTATTAGTTATGTTGTGCCGACGGGAATTAGTTATTACCGAAGGGTAGTTGGTTTGGGTGGTGACGTTTGGTCACACCCCTTCGGGTAGATAAATATGTACCACCTACGGGTGAAAGGGGATGATAGGTGAATGTACTTATATGTTGGAACGATTAATGAAAGCATCTAGTGTTCTCTGATATATTCTGTGTTTATTACATTTCCTGTACTATGTCTATGCAATACTAAGTTTACGCTAGCGGGCAAACAAACAGGTGGAATGAGATAAAGCCTGGCAAGTTCAAGATAAAATGGCTTGGACCATATAGGGTGCGAGAGGTTTCAGACAATGACGCTATTAAATTATGGACCTTGGCCAAGAAGGAAGTGGCAGACCCCGTCTCCATAGAACATTGAACATTTGTCTTATTAAAAATTTAAGAATCTTTCAGGTATTCAGACCAGCTCAATCTACTTAGCTTGACGGACTTGGTCTTGTGGAGGTTAGTTTTGTACACAGATTGAAAACATGACAAGATCTATCATCAAATCATTTCTTGCAACACTATATGTACATTTAGGAGAGGATCTTTATGCTAAGGTCTTTGACATGTAAAAATTGAGGAATTGATCTTTAAATATTTGTGGAATTGGAATTTCACAGTTGCAAGTTGCAACTCATTGTAACAAGAAACATTTATCCTTAATCATGTAAAATGAAAATCCACCCCTTCTAGATTTATGGATGTTGCAATTCTTGAGTATCAGTAACTTTCCTTAACCTTGGAGTCAACCAAAATAATTCATTCTTGTAGCTATCTCACAAGCATATAAGTTAGAACCATAGAAACAGGTGTCTTTAAAATATTGTGATATATTCCAACATATCTTTTGATGGTATGGTTCCTGACATTTTCTCAAAAATATTAAGTTTTTCAAAATATTACTGGTTGTTATTATGACTGAAAATTTCACCAATACATCAACATATATTACATCTACTATCACAATGAATTAATTTTTTTTCTTTTTCTTTTTTATAAACGTGTGCCAGACCTGTGATTTTTGATCATCCTTTTCTGGAAAACTATAAACAGGTTATATGCGTTTAATGGTTTAAAAGTAGCTTTTAAGATTTCCATGTACCATTATTGAATAAAAGTCAGGTCTGTTTCGAGGGACGACAACAAGTGTTGCTCCTGTTATTTCAAAAGTGAATATAGTTATCTGCAGTTGTGAAGACACTTGATATAATTGGGTTTGAAAACCTTGATAATAGGGGACATGACTTGTTATTTTGATTAATGATTATCACTGTTGCCTTTGATAACTGCAATCACTACTATCATTATTTATAATTAATGAGGATAGTTGTTACTAGACAAAACTGTAAAATGTTTCCTTTGGCTTTGTCATTATTATTGCATTACAGTTTGTTAGTGCTGCTGTTGACTTTGCTGTCATTTCTACTTATCAATGGTTATTGTTTTTGTTACTTCATATGTAGTTAGTTGTATTATTGAGGTAATTGTTTGAGAACTTTTGTTGTTAGATATCAGCTGTTAATAATCTTGCTTCAGTTGAGAATGTTGCCATCATTATTTATTTTGGCATAACTATCCTTCTATCATTAGTAATTTTCTTATGATCACTGTAATATCCCTGATTAGGATTATTGTATATTACTATTTATTTAATCCCACAAATCGCCAATGATTGAATATCAATTCCAATGTGATGTCCCCTTTATTTGGACATTAGAAATCAATTAAATAGTTTAAATTTAAGTTGCTGAAAAATAATAAATCTAATGACAACCTAATTTAATTATTTAATAAGGTGTTAAAGTGAATTTAATGGTGAGTTAAATGAAAATTTAATAAGTCAATTTATTATTATTTCCCCTAAGTTCAAATTAAATTAAAAGAAAGGGGAAATCAAAAGACATAGGGAAAGGAAAATCAAGAGCCAAAGTAGAGGGAAAGCCAAGACTCTCTGCAGTGGGCTAGAAAAGAACAATGAGAGGCTCATTCAGATTATGCTTGGTTTTGTTATTTTCTCCTGGAGAGTGTGAGAGCTTTTGGCTTTCAGTTCAAGGAACTTGAGGATGGAAACCCTTGGGATTTTGCAATGGATTGGACAAAAAGCCAATTCATCTTGGAGGTCAATTCAGTTCTAGAATTCACATTTGTACTTATTTGATCAAATGTTAAAGATTTGATGAAATTTGTGAAGATTTTGAATATTCAATGAATTTTTGAAAGCATGCTACAGTAATATGTACCTCTGCTACAGTGCTCTGTACTGCTCCTATAGTGTTCTGTACGTTTGCTACAGTGTTCATTAGCATTTAAGCTGAAGATTTGGATGCCTTAATTTACTTGTGTGATTGAGAAGCATTTGGAATGCCATAATCTTTGCATTGTTGGGCGATTAGGGCAAGCACTGTGGATGCCATTTTTAGGAGTTTGGAGAACAGATATCAGGGGTTCAAATATTGAGGTAATTTAATATAAATTTTGGATCCTGAGCTGGAACCTCTTATTTGGCATGAGGATAGTCAAATCATATCTGAATATTATTATCAGGAAATATTGGTGATTTATTTCTGAATGTTAGATGCTGTGCAGGCTGTGGAAACCCTATTAGATCATGCGTGTGGGGTTTATATGCAAATCGTGGGTTTAGAGAACATATGGAATCTGGTCACTAAGTCTACATACTGGACAAAAATCTCGGCAGTAATGAGGTGTTGAATTTGTAAGCAAAGGGGAATTGTTTGAGTCACTGTAAAGGTAATTTTCAAATTGAAATCTCTTCCTTCTGGCTAATAGGGACTGATGTATTTGCTGCTAATTCTGTGGTGTATGAACAGCCAAGAGGCAAATTGTATTGCTCAATGAGAAATCATTTCTATACATTATTTCTATTGTAAATTCTGTTTTGTTCCAAATTCAAACTACAACCTATAGGTGGTTATTCCATCATTCTAGGGTATTCACTAAGACCAAAGGGTTTCAGGTGGTTTCTTTGTTAGTTGTTTGTCTAAACCTTGCTGTCCATGGAAAGTCTTCACGAAGGAATGGTGTTAGGGTAACTCATAACGGACATAACTTGCTATTTGAAGAGAGGAGCTTTCTATTGCAGACTTGAGAGGTGGGTTTTTGGATCTGTTTGGAAGGATGTAAGGTCTGGAAACAAAGTTCCCTAGTTGGGCAATTGTGTGAAGTATTTCCTCAGTGTCAAAGCTGCAAGATAACATCTTATAAAGAGGTCAGAAATCTATTTGCATCTGCTGTTATAGCAGTTAATTAATGCTCAGAAAATATATCCCTGCAGTGAGTTTTCAGTCACGCGATGTTTCAGATCTTGGCAATGAATGGGTATTTCTCTTACATTTGTAAGTTGTAGTTTCATCTATATCTTAGTTCCACTTTGATTACATTCAGTTTTTGTAAATATGTATATTAAATGTTTTATGCTTTCGTGTATTTTCATGAACTGTTAAAGAGGAGATATTCATAAACTGAAAGTGGTCAAACAATAAATACCTCCTAAGTCATTTCAAACCTATGCAATTTGTTTGGTAAATTGCTCAAGGGTAAAATAGTGAGCATTTTTGGGTAGAAAACCAGTGGGGTTATTACATCCAATTGGATCTTATGCAATAGATAATATATTTGACAAAATATGCATAAATCAATTATAAAATCTTGCAAAATGAACAGTGAACACAACTCGCAATAATTGATTACTTCTCTTATTACTACAGACATTGCACTTGCAATCAATTTAGTTTATGAAGATTTTGGGAACAATAGCAGCAATATTATTATCAAGAAATGTGATGAATCTATAGCCAATGGTGCTATAGGAGCCACCTTAGAATTACTAACCTTAGGCACTAAGAGAATTGCCTTTAACTCAGGCAATCAGGTGCTGTAAGAGTTGCCAGATCAACAAATCAGTGAAGCTCAATTACAATCCCTGTGTGAAATTGCTCACGACTAGTTCAGGGGGTTTCATCTCCTAGCCAGCTATGGAAATTAGGGGTTTTCCATCTCCCACTCCATAGTGATAGACATGCAGTCTCCAATCAATTTAAGTAAAATTAATGGATAAACAACATTCCTCCTTTTGATCTCTTTCTTGATTAAATATGCAGTTTTCAAATTCTTCTCATTCCCCCCTAAAATACACTGCACACAGGTCTTTGCCGACACCATCATTTTTAAAATAACTAGTTTGTTACATAACACCCGTGACCCCCATAATTTGGGCATCCAATTTATACACTTACGTTTTGTAACATTATGTTCCCTATGCCCACAAGAAATGAAAAACTGGCTTATGGGTTGATCCAGAATCTTAGGGGAAAAGGGGTCATGACAATCCTCCTTTCCAAAGATTGCTTGTCCTCAACCAATTCAGATTCGGATGCTTCAAGATGTTAGCTCCTTTCCATGTAGCGTTATCCATTGACAGATCCTTCCACCTCATCAATTTCTCGCTAATGGTACTATTCCTTAAATTCCTTTCATGAGTATCCATGACAGCTTTTGGTGTTAGAGTGAGTTTTGCTTTATCATCCAAAGGTGGAAAGTCTTTGGATGGCAGGATTTGCTGTCTCAATGCCTTTTTAAGGTAAGAAACATGGAAGATGATGTGGATTCTGTTGTTCTTGGGTAGCTTTAATGCATAGGCTACTTCTTTTAGGTTTCTTATAATCTTTTAGAAACAATACAATTTGGGGATTCAACTTTTTTGCTCCTTTCTTCTTAAATGAGGATGTCATATCTCGTTAGTTGGGTTGGCTCAAGTTTCTTGAAAGGTGTTTTTAAACACTAATTAATTAATATATATATATATATATATATATATAAATGAATAGAAAAATAAAATAATAATAAATAAAATTTAAATTCTAAATTTAGGTGCCACATTTGAGCCTTGCACAAACATGTATAAATATTTGTCTTGTTGGCTAGGGAAAACACGTGGATTTTGGCATGATTTTTGACGTACAATTCAATTGGGTCAGTTGCTAACTTGTTTAGGATGAAAATTTTGTTTTGGAAATCATGCTTGATCCTGTCATTCTTTGTCATTTTGAGATTAGAAATGGCAAGTTTAACCATAGCTATCTTATCAAGTGGGGCACCATTGTCGGATTGGAGAAAGTGGACAAGTTTAGTTGGCCACTAGGTTACTTGCTGAGCACTTTATCAACAAATCTAAATTGTTGTGTGGCAATTTTTGTACAAGTATGACCCTTCCAAGCCTGTATCATAGATCAAAACTTTGTGGGTATTTTGAGGCTTCCTCGAAACAATGATTAGAAGAGTGGCATAGGATTAGGCCTAAAGGGGATCACACACCATTGTTTAAGGTTGTTAGAAACTTTCCTTTTTGAAGGCTTTCATGCACACAAGGTGGTTTGGGGTGAGGTGTTTATGTATATCCATTTGGATAGTGACACTAGATCTATCAAAATTGAAGCCATATTATAGGAGAATTGGGCACCATGTAGGAGTATTGAACCAACACCAAACCCTAGATGCTAGCTCTTGTTAACATAATCACCATTGTTGGATTTATATATAAGAATTGTTTTCGATTAATTAAGAAGCCTAACAAGGGGGCTGATCCTTACAAGTCCAAGGCCTGAAGGCGAAAATTCAGACCATAAAAAGGACTAAGAAAAACAACGAAGACTAGGAAAACTGAACACAAAGCACAAAGGCTTAGCCCAAAAGGAAAGGGCCAAACTCATGCCATAAGACAAGAAGAGCAAGAGTTCTTTCTATGCCGTCAGACAACTGTCCGGGCAATACTATCCTTAGGCTCTCCAATGAAGGAGACTCTGCTAGGCAGCTATCAGCACAACGACCAAAGTGTTGTAGAAGTTGAGCAGTGTCAACAGAAGCATGGTGCAGATTAGAAGCAAAAGTAGAGGGAGTAAAAAGGTCCTCATGGCTAGAGGACATTGCACCAGGGGAATTAGGAACAACAACAAGAGCAATATCTAGAACAATAGTAGAAGCCTCACCTCGATTTGCAGTAGGGGCATCGTCAAGATTTTCCATAGGGGTTTCTTCTTCATCAGCAACCTGTGAATCCTTAGAGGAGGAATCAGAAAGAGAATCAGTAGCATGGACTGTCAAGTGATCATTACTTGCAGCCTTCCACCAAGTAGCAACACCTTTTCAGCGCAAAAGAGCGTAGTCAGTAGCTATGTCCAATAGAGAAGTAGTGCTGATAACGAAAGGGAAGGCCCTCATAATCCAATGCTTGAGTCCATGGCCTTTCCCCAACCATCAACACCATGTCCCCTGAAAGCGGTTGGGAGACATCCATATCAACCAAAATACGGGCGAAATTAGAGTGGTCCATAGTAGTCGTAACTTCATCCACCTTCAGGAACTGGCCAAGGGAGTTCCCAATGGCCTCCAAGCAAGACATTTCATAGAAATAGAGTGAGAGATTCGGAAGGCGAACCCACACTGAACGCACATTGAGTAGTTCAATAAGTGGGTTAAATGAAACTGTTCAGGGTTTGGCAAAAAGGGATTGATTCCTCCAAACCCACAATGTGTTCAAAACCAAATCACGATCTTTAGAAGAAGAAAATGAAGCAATAAAAAACCCCTTAGCATAAGGGTAGGGCACAATCACTTGAGACCAAAGGTCTCCAAGAGTTGGTTATCCAGCAGTGTAGATCCGAAAGCGACCAAAGGCCTGTGAATCTACCAACCAGCCCATGGCTCTAGTAGAAGTCCACATTGTCCACCACTTTAGGGCCACAAATCACCACAGGTGAGGTCTTGGCATAAGCAATGGGACGAGCTTTCACCTTTGAGGGGATGATAGCAACAGATATGATAGAATGAGCGTATCTCCTTCCACTAGTAGCAGTAGATTTTTTTTTTAGGGGGATCCCTCCCCTACCAATCTTAGTGCAAGAGCCACTAGCACCAGGAGCCAAAACAACTGCCTCCAACCCAAGGAGGGGGGCAATAGGGAAAACTTTAAGAAACCCCCTCTCTAGAAAAAGTATAAAATCCTAGCGAATCCTACATTATTTTGGGTCAAAAAAAATAATATTGTTGGTGAATTTTTTTAATTTGAAAGGAAAAAATATTATTTGTACTGGCGATTTTTTTTTAATTATATGAAAATTCTATAAAATATTGGCGAATCTTTCATTATTGAAGAAAATCATGATGACAAGAACCTATACCTAGAAATCATCATTATTGTAACCGTTATTGATGACAGGTACTTTGAGTTAATTTTATATCTCCTGACAGGAGATAACCCTACTTTTTGTAACCGTTTGATGATCCGAGATCAATGGCAAGAATTCTATTTTGGGCATGGGTTTTAAAGGACACAAAGATTCCCCCGAAAGTCTCCGGAATAGAGACATGTATCAAATCTATTTCGGGCCAAAGTTTTAAAAGCCATAAAGTTTCATTGAAAGTCTTCGGAATAGAGACACATGTCAAATCTATGTACTTAACCCGTACTCTAACTTAAATTTTGCCTGCATATTGGCGAATATGACCATCGATTAAGACAAGCTTAGGAAATTGTAGGCGAAAATATTCAATTTATTGTGTGGAAATATTAATTCGATTGGCGAAGTCATCGCTGAAATAAAAAAAATTCCATGTCACTATTGGCGATTTGCCTATGCATGGGACCCAATTTTTATAAAGTGCGGGCGACATGGCTACCCCAAAAGTCCAATTTTTTTCACCAAATTTTGGGTCCCCAATGAGTGAAATTTGCCAATTGGCAAATATTCGCCACTAAAGTTATCCCTGGGGGGCAGTCGAACATTGCCCATTGATAGAGGGGGCCCCGAGACTAGGGCCAGCACCCAAAAGAGATGAAGTGGCATCGTCCGTAGGAAAAACACAAGCATTTCCACCAACGTCAGCAAAAACCCTAGGGCCAGGGTCCACACGCAGACCAGAGTTAATGCCACGATGGGCAAGGATTCTTGTGGCGCCCAGAACAGGAAGAGGTCTAGACGACCCAACATTAGCTCTCCCAACCCCTCCAACGACCTATAAAGCCACCGTCGTCATAGGGGTAACAGGAAGAGATTTCGCAGAGGAGCGGGCATTTGAAATCTGCAGCTGGTGGGAAGAGACATTGGCATCCATCGCCCAAAGCTTTCTATATAAGAATTGTTATCACAATGCTATTCTAAGGTTTGTTGGACTAAATATTACTTCAAGAATATAGTTCAAACTATCTTCTACAATGTTCTTTGATTATGTAGTCATCTTTGAGTTTAAATATGTACTTATAGCATAAATCTACTATGTACTTGTTCTTCTTTGTATTGTTTCCTTGACTTCTTTGTGATTTGGAATTCGTTTTATGCTCTTCAACCACTACATAATGGTCTTTGACTTAATGCATCAACAACTATATTATGCCTACCCCTTAAGATATTCAATATCAAAATCATATGCCACACACCAAGTGTTGTCTGAATTCACTAAGGCATGCATTATTGCTAGCATATCATCATCATAAATAGAAAACTTATTTTCTGCTTCTAAGTTTCCTACTTTCAAAAGCAATAGGATGTTTCTGTTTCTTCAAAACAACTCTAATGCCCTCACTAGAATCATCACATTCCAACATAGAAGGAAGTGAAAATTTTGGGATGGCAAGCATTAGACAATAACACATATTTTTTACTTTTGTTTTTGATTGGTAAACTTGAGGCCACAATCAGGGGACCTCATTCTCGACATTAACACATCAAGAGCCAAGACCAACAAGCACGGTAGCCAAGTAGGGGCATAGAGCCTGCAAGCACACTAGCCAAACAAGGGTCTGGCACAACAACCAGCCTAAATGCCGTAATGGTTCACAATCAATCCACTAGGGATTTGAACCTTGGTGGTACTGTTAACAATGACACAACTTAACCATTGCACTAAGGGATATTTTTTAGTTTGTAAAAGTTTTCTTAGCAGCACCTATCCATTGAAATGCTCTCTTATTAGTCAGATTTGTGAGTAGTATTGTGAGCTAAGATAAACCCTTTACAAACCTTCTATAGTTGTTGCATAATCTTAAAAATTCTCTTAATTGTGATACATTCTTTGAGGGTGGCCGATACTGAATGGCCTGTATCAAAGAAAACTAGGACACACCTTCTTAACCGCTTGATAATTACTTTGTCCATGCATGTTTGGAAGGTTATCGAGGCATTAGTTAAGCCAAATGGCATGACTAGAACCTTGGAGTATCCACGATGACACTTGAAAGCAATCCATCCCTCATTCTGATTTGATAGTATCCTGAGCACTAATATACATATAGTACTTGAAAAAATAGCTATAAAAAGGTGTATGAAAATTACAATTTTTGAATTTTCAAATGAAACTTTGGCAAATTAGTGAAATACTAAAATACTAAATACTAAAATACTTGAATACTACTAAAATTTGAAGTGAACATTCAATATTAACAATTTAACATTCAAGTTTGAACAATGAAAATGTCAAATTCTAAATTTATATTATACTCAAGATTTCATACAAATGATTAAAATGAGAACATTCATGTCAAAATAACAAAATGTAGTGAAGTGAGGCCTTCGATCATCCCCAAATATAATGTAACAAGCTGAACTGCTGAAATAGAAAATAAATATGTAACCATCAAAACTACAAAACTGATAATCAGATGCAAACTGATATTAACTATAGATAATTTTTTTTGAAAATAACTGTAATTTAAATTTCATCATAAAACAAAATAGAAGCTGCTAAATTTAAATAGATAGTTGACCATATATCTTCCTATCAAATTAACTTCAGTAAGGAAAAAACAAAGTTTAGCAGATTACTGTGAGTGTACAAGCAATTGGATTCGATTCTGATTTTCTTGAGATCCAGTGTAACATGGAGGGAAAGTATCACTAGGGTGTTTTTACCACCCAACTACGGATCTATTGATCCCCCTTACACAACTTCCTACTTGAAGTGACCCAGCCCTTCGCAGGGGTGTAAACAGGGTGATGAGATAAACTTTCTGAGTCTGGTGGATGTTCCTACACAACTAGTCGGTTATACACTATAGCTACTCTTAACTAGTATGACCTCTGACTAGGTAATGCATCTGGAGCAATTGAACTGACTAACACTAACATAACTTAGTGTACCTTGGCCAAGGTTTCTATTTGCAAGCATGTTAAGACATGTAGCCAAGTTCATCACCCTTTTCGACTTGGGTCACACATCACTTATGGAATTCAGTGTAGCTAGTTCATGTTCACACAAGATTTATGACTTAACTAGTCCTAATCTTTCATGTCTTAATGTACATAACAGCAATGAAGTTCTTAAATATTTTGACATTTATATTTGACATGCTTGTCATTAGTAATCAACAATATTTACCTAACGTTCTTGGTTGCTTCACCAACCAAGTTGTTGTTTACAACTTCTACAATGAGTTAGCCAAGATCATTTTATTGATGGAGACGATGAGGGCATGTTGGGAGGACTCTAGATGCAACATAGTTATGGATGGGTGGATAGACATTAGGCACCGTCCACTCATCAATATCATAGTTACATGCTTAAGGGCCCATTCTTTCACAAGGCGGTTGATTGTTCAAGGCATCAAAAGGATGCTGATTTTCAGTTTGACATCCTTCAGAAAACTATTGAGGAGTTGGGGCCACAAAATGTGGTCCAAGTAGTGACAAATGTAACACATTTGTGCAGAGCTGCATGGAAGCTTATTGAGGCAACATACAAACATATTTGGTGGACTCCATGTTGTGTGCATGCCATGAACAATGCACTCAAGGACAAGGGGAAGATTGAGTCGATTAGAGGAGTGGTCAGTGATGTGAGAGATGTGCACATGTATATTTGCAACCACCACACTTCACATGCACTATTCAGGAGCTTCACGAAGATGTTCTTGAAACCAGTTGAGACCAATTATGTGTCCTATTTTATTCTTTTGGAGAGAATGCTTGATTTGTAAGAGTCGTTGCAACTCATGGTTATGATGAATGAGTGGAATCGGTGGGATGGGCCCAGGACAGAGCAAGGGAGGAGGGTGAAGGAGATAGTGAAGAGTGATGCATTTTGGAGTGATGCAAAATACAATCTCTATCATCACTCTAGTTTTCTAGGTCATCAGATATGGGGATGAGGATGCACCTAACCTTGGAGAGTTGTATGTATGCGTTGATTCTATGCTTGGCCAGATGAGGGCAGTTGTGTGAGAGGACCCCACTTTAGTATTCTATAATGAGCACATTCGGCCTATTATTCAGCTTAGATGGGACAGCCTAAACACTCCCTTGTACATGGCTACTTACACATTGAATCCAAAGTGATACATGCCTAGTCTTGGTAGAGTTACACCGATTCAGGATGACAAGGTGAAGGAAGGGTTCCTCAGGTGTATTGATAAGATGTATGATGCTGAAACTGCTGGGAAGATATGTACGGAGTGGACGAAATTGGCTACTCTTACGGGTTATAAGGCTACAACAAAGGAGGACATAAGAACTATGACACAGGAGGATCCGATTTTGTGGTAAATTTGTCATGGACCAAGATTAGCGAATACCACAGTAGCCATTTGTTTGCTGTCTCAGGTTTCTAGCTCTTCAACTTCTGAGAGGAATTGATCTACTTATAGCTTCATCCACTCTCTTAAGAGGAACAAACTTTCCTCTTAGAGAGTAGAGAAGCTAGTGGTTGTACATAGTGCCTTGCGTATCAGTGACAGTAGGACATGTGTGCAAGGAGAGCTCAGCAACACGATGGGATGTAGAGCCAGAGGAGCCATCACAGATTGATGAAGATGAGAATGCTTCAGATGTAGGGCTGGTTGGTGTTCCTTTGGCTGATCTTGACCTTGGCAAGTCCAGTAGCACCAGTGATGAGTTTTCCGACCTCCCGAGGGATGAATAGAGGCCTCCTTCACTACATTTTGTCATTTGGACATTTTGATTTTGTACTTGTTTTGATATCATGCTACTCATTGTAATCATATTTATGATTAGATACTTTTGAATCTTTGATATCATATAATAGAAATCTTCCATTTGTCAATTCGACATTAAAATCTTATGTAGTATTGAGTATTCTAATTTCTAATTAGTAATTCAATATTGAAAACTTCAATGTTCATTGTTCAAGTATATTGTATTTGGTATTTGCAATTTTGCTATTTTACTTCTTAATCATAACTAACATTTTAAGTACCATATGTATAGTATATAGTATATACACACCCTCCCCCCTACCGTCGCCAAATTGAGGCCCCTTTGTCCCCCTGTTTCCGAAACCTGTCCCTTCATTTCGGCGTCCCCCCGTCCCCAATGATGGTGTAACTATGATGATTATCCCAAAACACTCGGTGTTTGCAAAATTAATCCCGATACAAAATTTAAAATAAATTTCAATGTTGAATCTTGATACAAATTGATAATATGAACAAGATGCAATAAAAATATACTCTTGCAGCCATGTCTATGAAACTAAGAATAAAATTAAAATTTGAATATGAAAATAATTTAAAAAAAAAAAATATTCAAAAATAGTCATAGAATCCTACCTTATGCTTGAAAGTCCTTCCAACTTAGTGTAGAACCCCTTTTCTTCCTCTTCTTTTTGCTCTTATTCACCCCTCTTGCAACACTTTAATCACATTCTTTCACTCACTCTTTTGCTCCTCTTCAACCTAGCTGTTGAAATGAGTTTTTGAGTAAAAACTAGGAATTTGGAGTGCTTTATATAGTTCAAGAGGCATTGGTGGGGCTGATTGGCCATTAGGGTTTGACCATCACCTCTAGCTTCAAGGCAAAGTTAAGAAGTCTTAATTTTTTTCTTTTTGGTAGTGTGGCAAGGGGACATCCCCCTGACATCCCCACGTCCAGAGGGTGCCTCGTCCTTGAAACACTTAGATTAAGGGGGAGGGGGGGGGGCGTGGACGTGTCCCTGTGGTTCAGTGATTTTTTTCTTGTGATCAAGCAGTTCACCCAAGCTACTTGTCCCCTCCTAAAATCTCTTTGCATTCTTTTAGCAGTTATTACTTGGGGGGCTCCATTTTAGATTCCCTTGAGAATTACTTCATTTTTTGATTTCAATTCCATCAATTGGTAGTTCTATGAGAATTCTCTCAAAGAATGAATTCTAAGGACCGGAGACAAAGGTTGAAGAAACTAGCAGATCTAACCTGGGATCCCCATGGGGTAGATGATCAATCGCGATGTCAGAATTTGAGGCATCTCTAATGCTAGGCAACCCAACCTCAAACCTAGACACTAAGGACATAACCAAGGACCCATTCCCACAACTTGCCATCTTGGGGCAATTGTTATCAACCAACTCATCTCTTCCAACACTGAAACCTTTTAAATTGTAAATGGAAAGCTTTCTGCTGTGATAAATCTCTTTAAAGTTATTATCTTTTTTGTTTTGAGCAATGTTGGATTTGATTTTTTCCAGAACCAGCTGTTGGGCATTCTTGGCCCCCTCTGAGATGCCATTAGGAATCTTTAGCCATCGGAAGCACCTTCTCCTCTTTGGCCCCTTTTGGTCCATTTGAAGACTTGTGTTAAGGTAGGTCTAGGTCAGGAGAGATCTCCTTACCTATATACAAACCATCAATACCTATAGGATCAAAGCCATTTTCAAAACTCATGCCATCAACATCGTAAATGGTTTTTTGATCTCGTACATCCAACTTGAGAAGCTTAGAGCACTCCAAGACTTCTTTTATGCCTACAAAGTATTCCTCATTTGAAAGCTTCTTAGAATGGGCACGATTGTTTGAAAGTGTTGGGTTCAAGCCATTGACTAGCTCACCATTAGGAGGACTAGAATTATTAGCAATGCGGTTGCCCAACACCTCCACAATGATGCTAGGCTCTTGTTTAGAATGAAGTTGAGCACTCTCACAAGACTCCTCACCTAAGAATGAATTCTTAGGATCAAAGACAAAGGTTGAAGAAACTAGTGGATCTAACCTAGGATCCCCATGGGGTAGATGATCAATCGCGACATCAAAATTTGAGGCCTCTCTAATGCTAGGCAACCCAACCTCAAACCTAGACACTAAGGACATAACTAAGGACCCATTCCCACGACTTACCATCTTAGGGCAATTGTTATCAAAAAACTCATCTCTTCCAACATCGAAACCTTTTAAATTGTAAATGGAAAGCTTTTTGCTTTGATAAATCTCTTTAAAATTATTCTTTATTGTTTTGAGCAATGTTGGATTTGATTTTTTCCAGAACCAATTGTTGGGCATTCTTAGCCCCCTCTGAGATGTCGTTATGAAGCTTTCTAGGGTTATTCGAGTTAGGGTTTTTATCACTCGGCATGTCACAAGATTTTGAGAGGTGGGCAGAGGGCAACAAATTCTACCCTATTGGAGAAGGGCACACTTTTATCAATGTTGAGGATCTTGTAAGAACCATTTTCATTAAGGGTATCCCCTGCAAGAGAAGGTGGAGTAAGGATCACATCCCCATCAAAAGAAAAATCCTCTTTCAAAGGGGCAGGATGGATACGGAACACTTTTATCAATGTTGAGGATCTTGTAAGGACCATTTTCATTAAGGGTATCCCCTGCAAGAGAAGGTGGAGTAAGGATCACATCCCCATCAAAAGACAAATTCTCTTTCAGAGGGGCAGGATGGATACTATTAACCTCACAAGCCCTTGGTCCAAATGTATTATTAGCTACACTAACAACAAAATTAGGGTTAACACCTCCAAGGTTGACCTCTTGAAGAGACTTGCCAAGATTGGAACCCACTTTAATAATGGGACAATTTCTCCT
Organism: Chamaecyparis obtusa; assembly: GCA_027943335.1. Taxonomy (NCBI): domain Eukaryota; kingdom Viridiplantae; phylum Streptophyta; class Pinopsida; order Cupressales; family Cupressaceae; genus Chamaecyparis; species Chamaecyparis obtusa. Next base: position 69,072 of record BSBK01001259.1, on the reverse strand, counting down.
CAAGTGACCTTCCTTTCTACAAAGGAAGCAAACATTAAGGCCACCATGTCATGTCCCCATTCTGGCTGACATTATTGAGCGTGCCGGATCAGTCTATCACAGGCTCTCGTAGACTGGTGGTGATGTGGAGAGAGTTGACCAGCGACTATTTGGCAGTATTTTGTCCTTACAGTTGATTAGTGATTTGGGCCTACGTTTGTTATAAAGTTACTTTATTCGGGCACAGTTTTATAATTTGATGTTGAGATGCACTTTTTATTATAAAGTAATATTTTATAAAAGTGCACTTTATTTCATAAGAATATTTGGATGCTTCTAGAATGTTTAAGTGACTTCTAGAGGAAGCTACTGAAAAGTGAATAAATAGACCCTATGGGTCTTGCATTTGATCATCCAGATTTGTTGTTGTTGATGTTGATGTTTGATGGTTGTGCGACCTAGGGTTTCTGCAGTTGTCTTTGGCCATTGAGAATGAAACTCTCAATTGGTATGCAATTTTGAGGGTGTGAAATATCACTTGAATTATTGCAAAGTTGAGGAAGTTGCTTCAGACTTTCTACTTGTACTTTAAAGCAAATTTTATGGCCTTTGGCCAATTTTTTGGTGGTATCGATTTGAAGAGATAAATTGGTGCATTGCTGGAGTCATGTTGGTGTATTGAGACTTCATCAAAATTGTTATTCAAGGTTCAATCTGCATCTGGAATAAATTACAGTCATATATATCAGTTTGAGGGAGCCACGATTTAGCTAATTGCAGCCACAACATCCATTGATCTTGGTCTTGATTAGTAGTGCTTGACTTCTAAAGAGATGGAGATCATTATTGGAGCTGGAGGAGATCTTTAGAGGCTGATTTATTTTTATTTTCTGAGGTCTGCTAGAACAGGGGCCAATTTGGCTGGGAAGCACAAATAAATTCATAGAAATTCATACACTTGTTTTTGGTTTATGGGTATTGGAGCAATCAATTTCTAGAGGATGGACAATGATGTTTGGTGATTAAAATTAGAGGTTGCAGCTGCTATTATTTTATTTTTTGAAGTCTAAAATATCCAGCAGGGGCGGCTAGGGCTGAGACATCTTCCATCACTCATAAGGTGCACTCTCCCTTGTTCTTGTTTGCTACTTCATCCCCAATCCAAGGCAACTCCATTCCAGGTTTCTTTGCATTGTTTGGAGCTCATTTACATGTCATATTTGTATATGTTTGAAGTCTGATTTTGTACTCAGGAATTAGCAAACTTCAGAAAAGTTGTAAATTGCCAAGAGTCTTGGAAATGTTTTGCATTTTGGTTTATAAAACAGATACTGGAGTTTAGTTTGGATTAGCAACATTATTCATAGTCTTCTTGATGGATGCATTCCAAGTGTTTGATAAAAAGTCACTTGGCTGTAGGTGGATATTTCACATGTAGAAATCATTTAATAAGTATTGTATTGAGTCTTTGTATTGCAAGTTGGAGATATAGGTTGCTGGTTGTTGATAAGTTGTCAATAAGCATTTCCATATTATTATTCACACTCAGATTTAGTATGCATACCAACTGTTTGTGAATATACCAGTTGGCTGTAGGTGTTCATTTCTCATGTTTAAATCATATATATGCATTGGATATTGTCAAATTAAATTGCACATTCGTGCTAGGACATTGTTTAGTCAATTTAGAGTCATTTGTAAGCATTCTCATTAATGCTAATTGAAGAAAAGAGTCATTAAAGCAAACTGAAATGTTATATCAGTCATATGATCCTTGCATGTGAAGTGTTTGACAAAATTTTCCAAGGCCAAAATCAGAAGTTTTCAATCAGATTTGAGCAGGGTCATTACACACCAAAGGTTTCAATAGGGGAGCAGTAAATTGTCGATCCCAGGTTAATATTTAAATTATCCATGAATCAATACTAGGGGCAAGTGAAACCAAAACCTTGGCATCCAAGTGCGGAAGGGTATTTCTAGTTTTTTCTACCTATTCCCAAATGATGCTAGCAATAGAGGCTAAAGGGACATTTTTTACAGTGAGCTATTTGGTGCTCAATAGGGCAAGGACTTCTTCACCAATGGCATCGAGGGACCAAGAAGGGGCTTGGAAAGAGAAATTACTCACCAATCAAAATTGGTTTTTGATCACACTGGCCTACATTTCATGAGATTTGAATAAGAAAAGAAATGATCCTTTTTGAATCATATGACAAAAAGAGATTTCAAACCCTAATCTTTTAGTCCAAACTTTAACACCCAATCATCAAGAAATTTACAAGAGGGAATCTTAGAAGAGTCAAGGGCCGCAAAAAATACAACAATATTTTTAAGTCTACAAGATTCAAAAGAGATAGCCTCTACCATTTCCTTGTTAGGGAAAATAGTGAGAGATCTGCCAGGCGATAGAGAACGCATACCTTGTCTTCCTCTTTTTGCTTGCCTCTGTCTATTATCTTCTTTGCAAACCACAACAAACTTAATAGAGGGTGAGATAGGGATTTTCTTATTGGATAGAGTCTCACGAAACATTTTCTGCTTTGTTGGATCCGACTCACAACACTCATGAATGTGACTGCTAGGGTTGGAAGAAGGATTAGATGCCTCCTATATATTATGATTTTTGCAATTAGCTGGAAGTTCCAGCCCATAGGATAACTCACCAATCTTCCTCATCACCTTGTAGGGCCCATAAAAATGTGGCTTCAGTTTCTTAGCTCTACTCTGTCTAATGGAAGATTGCCTATATGTTTGCAACCTCAAAAACACCAAGTTTCCATCCTCAGAAATCCTCTCATTTTGGTGCTTATCAAGATATATCTTTTGCTGATTTTGGGCCTTCTATAAGTTTTCCTTGAGGGTTTTCAAGATATCCCTACTCTGTGGTACCACATCTTTTGCTCTTGGAACTCTACTATCCATAAGGATTAAATCCACAAATAAATGAGCATCATAGCCATATAGTGCTTTAAAGGGAACCATACCAATTGACATGTGATGAGTTGTGTTGCAGCAATATTCCCCTAAATGCAACTATCTGATCTAAGTTCTTTGCTGCCCTGTAACATAGTTCCTTAAGTAGCCCTCTATTCCTTGTTCACGATCTCTGTTTGGCCATCAATTTGTGGATGATAGCTAGTGCTTGGTGTCAACTCAATACCCATCAATTGAAAGAGCTTTTGCCAAAACAAACTAAGAAACCTGCTGTCCTTGTCACTTACAATGTTCTTCGACAAACCATAAAGTCTGAAAATCTTTGTAAAAAATGATCTGTCACTTGTGGTGCTTTAAATTATTAAGAAATGGCATGAAAATGGGCATATTTAGTGAGCCTATGAACAATCCTTACCTTGTGCCTTTGGCAACCCCATAAGGAAATTCATGGATATGCTTTCCCATTTATGATTTGGAATAGGTAGGGGCTGCAACTAGTTGGAAAAACATAGTCTGTTTTGTTTTGCTGACATTTCATACATTCTCTAACCTGCTGCAACACATCATTCTTAAGTCCTTTCCATAAAAAATGTTCTCTCACCCACTTGTATGTCTTGTTGAACCCTAGATGACTAGCAGGTGGCATGTCATGACATGCCCTCATGATCCTTTCTTTCATCTTGGATTCAAGTATGAGATACACTTGATCTTTGTAAAGGATGAGCTCATTAACCACCTTAAGTCTATCATCTTGCAATCTCCCTTCCAAAATATCATTAGCAATTGGATTCTTAACATAATCAGCCATTATAAAAGCCTTCCAATCAGCAGATTAAATGTTATAGAACAAAAACAAGGCCTCCTAGAGGGTGCATTAGTCACCACATGATTATTCCATTTTACATACTTAATATCAAAATCATAGGCTAGTAGTTTGCTTACCCATTTTTTTTGCCTATCATTCGAATCCCTTTGGTTGAATAATTTCAGACTATAATGATCCATTTTGATCACAAACTTCCCACAAACCAAATATTGCCAAAATTTGGCTAAAACATGCATAATAGATGATGCAGGAGCATCCAAGTTGTAAGAGCGATGTTGCATCACCTAAAATTAACTACAGTCTAGCTTTTCAATAAAGGCTATTTTGGCCAGGTTACTATTTTTGGCAAGTTTGCTATTTTTAGCAAGTTTTCATTTGAACACAGATTGTTCCAATTACTTTCCCGGAGGTTCATTTTGGATATAAAAGCATGCCAGTAAAGTTTCATGGCAATATCAAGTTTAGTTTTGAAGATATTGAATTTTTTGTTTAAACGGGGAGGTACAAAACCTTTGAACTCAGTTTTGAAGGCCTTAGAAGCTCCAAAAGGGGGTCAAATTTTGATTGGGACGACACTTTGCATCCAAGTTGTAGAGCGTTTCTAAAGGTTTTTGATAAGTGGTTATAATAGCCAATCAAGTACACAGTTCACAAGATATGGCCTTCTGAAGTTGCGGTACTTTAGGAAGAAAAGTAAAATCCCTTCGAATACTCCAATGAGCACCGAAACCCATTTGGGGGCATTATTCTCGGCATATTCCAATGTAGGGTAAAATAATATAAAGTTGGTCTGCCTCAAAAAGGGGGGTTACAATTTCTAGAACCTTCTAGGGTGGTTAAATTTCCCAATATAAAGAGGACAAAGAGGGGTTACCAAGGCAGTTCTGATAGGGCATATGGTGGCTCTAGATTGCAGATTATTGTAATGAAAATGCCCATGTGGCTGTAGCATGTTATTTTCTAAATATTGTAATGTCATTTCAATGGAAGATAATAGAAAGCAAGTGTTTTTGTTCTTGCAATTTTTTTGTTTATTTATCTGTTGTGTTGTGTGTTTGGGCTATTAAGGGGAGTACCCCTCATCGATAGACAACATCTTCTTGTTAAAGATAGAGAAATTTCGTCCAACTTCCTATTTTCATATGCTATTGGATGTTTATTTTGCATTAAGACAGCCACAACTTCTCCCAAAGAATCACATTCTAAAACAAATAGAAGTGTGAAATCTAGAATTGCCAAAATAGGACATGAACTCATTACCTCCTCAAGTTTATCAAAAGCTTGTTGGTTTCTGGAATCCAAGTGAACACTCCTTTCTTTGTCAAAATTGTCAAAGGAGCTGCAAGTTATGACAACCCTTTCACAAATCTTCTAGAATAGCTGCTAAGTTCCTCAAATCCTCTCAAATGTGTCAAATTCCTTGGTCGAGGCCAAGCTTGGATTGCCTTGATCTTCTCCCCATCCACACAAACACCTTGGGCACTAATCTTGAAACCCAAATATAAAATTTCAGTAAACTCAAACTCACATTTGGAGAACTTAGCATAACAAGAATGCTGCTCAAGTATGCCAAACACCTCATCTAAATGCTTCAAATGATCCTCCCATGTCTTACTGTAAATCAAAATGTCATCAAAGAAAACCAATACTTTCCTCAACTAAAAAATAAATACCTGATTTATGCATGATTGGAAGGTGTTGGGCGCATTGGTTAAGCCAAATGGCATGATCAAGAATTCATAATGCCCATAATAACACCTAAAAGCTGTTTTGTGCACATCCTCATCTCTTACCTTAATTTGGCGGTACCCCGAATGCAAATCAATCTTGGAGAAACACGTTGCTCCATGAAGCTCATCAATCAATTAAGTGATCATGGGTATGAGATAGCAATTTTTGATTGTCCTTTTGTTGAGGGCTCTACAATTGATGCACATCCTCATGGTCCCATCCTTCTTGACCAAAGATACAAATGAGGCAAATGGGTTGGAACTAGGCCTTTTATGCCCCATATCCAATAGATCTTTGATTGTATTCTGAATCTCTTCCTTGTGGATTTTGGGATGATGGTATGGAGCTGTAATGACATTTTTTGCTCCTTCAAGCCAATCATCTCTTACCTTAATTTGTGCACATCCTCATCTCTTACCTTAATTTGGTGGTACCCCAAACACAAATCAATCTTGGAGAAATACATTGCTCCATGAAGCTCATCGATCAATTCATCAATCATGGGTAGGGAGTCGCAATTTTTGATTGTCCTTTTATTGAGTGCTCTATAATTGATACACATCCTCATGGTTCCATCTTTCTTGACCAAAACTATGGATAAAACAAATGGGCTGGAACTAGGCTTTATATGCCCCGTATCCAATAGATCTCTGATTGCCTTTAATCTCTTCCTTGTATATCCTAGGATGATGGTATGGAGTTGTATTGATTATTTTTGCTCCTTCCTCAAGCTCAATCATTTGCTGAAAACCTCTATCCGGTGGTAGTTCAGGAGGAATGTCTCCGAAGACCTTGCTATGCTTGTCCAAAATGGACTGAATTTCCACATTGTAGGATCCCCCATCTTTTGAAGGACGCAGGTCTGTAATCAAACATTCAATTGCTCATGCTACTTTGTCTCTATGAAAAACACGCTCCATCCTCTTAGCAGAAACCATCATGGGTCCACCATTAGAGAGAATATGTAGGTCTATTTTCTTTCCATTAATGGAATGCTAACTCCATAGTCCGGTAACTCTCTTCATACTTAGTAATTGAATACAGCCATTGAACTCCTAAGACTAACTCAATATCTCCCATACTGATAATATAGAAATTGTCTTTCATCTTATAGTATCTCATAGTCAACTCCATTTGCGGAATCTTCTTTATACAAGGAAGAATCGTCCCACTTGCAATTGTTTGTCTTCAATCCCAAATCTAGTCACTATCCCTTCATCAATGTAATTGTGAGAAGTTCCACTATCAATAAGAACTATTACCTTTTGTCCACACAAACTCCTCTAACATGGAAATCATTATATCTTGGTGCCCCTAAAAGTGCTGCAAGTGTACCTCCCGGATGCTCTCCTCCTTGGTGCTCATGCTCAATCTCTTCTACCTCCTCAGGCTTAGGCTCATCATTCTTTGTATCGTCATTAGAAACTACCTCTTTGTGATGTATTTGTCCTTTCCCCAAACACCTTTGTCTTGGTTGCCAAGGATCTTTGTAGGGAAACATAGCTTTTTCCTTCGTAATTCATTCTTAGACACCTTTGTTTGACTTGGCTTATAAGAAGATACCTTGAGAGATGGTGTATTCTTCTTAAAAGGTCTCCTGGGAAAAATAGAAGACTTTCTTGCAATAGAATCTATTCTTAGTCATCGATTACTCCAAATTATGGGCTCTCTCGATGGCTTCTTGCAATGATCTTGGATCAAATGCCCTTAACCTTTGACTGGTTCAATTAGGCCTTCTACAAAAAGTACTATGAGTCTTCTTTCCATCACATTTGGAATCATCACTGCAAGTCTTTGAAATTCTGCTACTTAGTCTTCAACCTTGCCCTTTTGCTTCAGCTACACGAACTCCCTAAAATGAATTTATGGATCACTCTTATCAAATATTTCTGTGAATCTTTGATTGGAGTACTCCAAAGTGGTGATTGTATCATGCCCTTGACTTACTAGACCATGATACCACTATTTGTGAGCTATTCCTTCAAGATGCAAGGTGGCAATTTTGATAGCTTCTTAATCAAACATTGGATTCCAGGAAAAATATGTGTCTAACTTCTGCAACCAAGATCTTGCCGAGTAGCTACTAGATCCATCATAGGTTGGAATGATCTTTCCCAAATGACACTGAATGTCTTCCCTCTCTTCATACCTTCTCCCCCTATACTCATGTTATATCTCTGCATATGGCAATGTTTAAGACATTATATTCATCATGAAGCCTCGCCATTTCATCCTCTTGATCAGGTTGCTTTTCTTCTCTGCATGCTGCTTCTTTTTCTAGAAATTCGGCCCTAAAGGTTCTTGTATTGGTTGAAGCTTTCTCACTACAAGAACTGCTCCTTTCTATTCCATTTTGCATAGATCTATCAACACTCAACTGCTGATTCAATCCCCTTAGAAGTTGGACCATTTCCCTAATATAAGTCCTCATGCTGGTTTTGAACTCTTTGGTCTCACTAACAAACTCTTGAGCATTATCATCTTCTTTGTCACCCATGTGTAATGTCCCCAAATAATTTAACATTACTATTTGGAGTAAAAATAAAGAATAAATAATAATTTAAGAATTTTTGGCTATTTCCCATCCATATTACAAGACTGATCTTATTATTACTTCAGTCCTTGAGAAGGGAGAAGACATTGGAGGCAGACCAAAGCGCTTAGAGACCATTAATAGACTCCCTCAAAGTTTACAGACTCAGCCTTTAACCTGTCTTGAGCTCAAGCTCTCAAGGTTAAAGATTAGCTGGTCCCCACCCTATCTTGGGAGCTATCGTGTTGGATTTAGACTGCCCCTCTTTGGTGGCCTCTGCCTTCCATTCTCATGTAAGAAGTAGTAATCGAAATCAATTTATATTATATTTGGGATATCTGATTATCTTAATTCCTTACCAGATAATATAGATTAATACCTCCTCCATAATATTAGTGGTATCAATTTAACCACATATATATATATATATATATATTAATTAGAATCTTAACAATGTACATATACAAATGGTTAGCCCCTATGCTTCTGATTATTATTTATATATATAACAGTATATATCTTAATATATATATATATATCCAATATTAATATGATAATCTTATTATATATTTATAATCTTACTATCATATCTAATATTAATACTATAATATATATAATTGTATTACTGTATAATTATGACATCACTGTATATAACTGTATTCTTGAATATTTATGTATTATATAATTTAGAGTACTATCATTATATATATAATATATATGATCCTACTTAATAACTGATATCAATATATATATTTATAAATAGTTCTGATATTATTCTTATGATATCTATTAAATCATTCAAATATATAATCCAGTATTAATTCATAGATTAGATAGATTAGATGCAGCATATTAGTATGCTGTCATACGATACTTTGTCAGCCATATAATATAATATGCACTGTCTTTAATAAATGTAGATGATATGTATTCTATACTGAGTATAAATAATTATTTTCTTATCAATCCTCCCATTTGATCATTATCCAATATATATATTAATAATTCTTCTATTCTTATTCTCCCTTCTCTTCGATCTGTGCTGAGTGTAATCACTTTGCGGTGAAATGAATACAGAGTATACCCACGATCCATGTTGTAATAATCTCCGCAGAATATTAATTGATGTCTCGCTGAATATCCCTTATTCGATCATTGAAGCATTTGTTGTATGTTCCCTTATATCTCCCCCATAATGAAGTGAGATTTAGCACCTCTTATATCCTTCGAATGGATGATAAGATATATTCAAAAGACACCTGTCTTATGCCTTTTCATTCATGTCTTTCTGCACATACATTACCCGCTGCTTTTGGTAACCACCATTTTTCATAACTACTTCTAATCGGTTCATTTAATGATTATCATCGTGAGGATTATATCAATATTCGTTGTTTGTCTATGATAGTCATCGCTGAGGCTTATATCAATATCGCTGACAGAATCTTCGACAGCTTTTTTTGATTTCTATAAAGGATATCTACGTTACAGAATTCCAAGCATCATTATTTCCAAAGATCATGGTCAGTTCCTCACTTATTCTACTTATTAATCACAGTCTCCCTGCTGTGGACAAATGGTGAAGTCACCAGCCAACTCATCAAGACCATTCGATTCCTCATATTGGTTATCCACTGCTCTCGAATCACTCACGGTGACTAATGATTGGATTAGTCAATTTGATAACTGTTATATTACTATAGATTTGAATGGTCACTGTTAGATAATATGCTATTATTGTCGATTACCTATATAATTATATATTTACTTTGTAATTATCTTATTTATTTATTTGTTGATCTAAAAATTATTATTAATTTGTTAATTAATAATTATCCATGCATTGTTGATATTAATATAATTATTAGTTAATGATTATTTATTAATTAACCATAATTTAATGATCTATATGTGCATATATTTAATTGTTTATTTATTTAGTAATAATTCTTAATTTATTAATTAATAATTATTTCTTAATGATCAATATATTTGTTAATCAACTATTTAACTATTTATTTATTTATAAAATTTCTTATTACAAAACAGGGGATATCACACCATGACAGCCTCGTTCTCAGGCTGCTGGCATCACTGATCTCTATCACTCATTAATCAATCACCGGCTAGTAGGATGTGAGCTTCTGATACCTTTGAAACATCCCTAACAAAACATTTCCAGATTTGCATGCACAATTTGAAATATCCAAATATCAAGAACAAAACTCATACATAGTTAGCAAAGGAAGTAAATTATATTTCTCCTTCAAACGGATGGCTTTCTATCTGTTAATACTTCCCGACATTAACAAAGACCTCATGCCAAAATATTCAATAAAAAACATTAAAAACTCATGTCTGCTGCAATGTCCTCAAATTTCTGACATAAATCTGATACAATCAGTGGAATCTTTATTATAGAATAGCAGAGTACATAAATGCGTGTTGCAAGGATGGTCAAGATTAAATTGATAGGAGCTGAGGAAATGGAAATAGAGTAGACATGCCTAGTTTATCGTCCAACATCGATCCAATTGGCACAGGATGTGGTTCTATGGCCTGAAGCACAGTTTCTTTAACTACAGCACCTCCTAATGCCTATCTTCCTATTGCTTTGCTGGTGTCAAATGACACACAACAATGGAATTCCAAATCATGTGCCTCGAATGTGTCCAACTGCATTGTTCTCAGGCTGCTCTCAGCTTTCTTAACCCTGGAATCACTCCACTTGGAAATGCGTTTATACTTTAGCAAAATGGAAAAGCAAATAGTGGCGAGAGAAGACAGGCAGGGTGGATGTCCTACCTAGGTGTTGCCTTTCAGGGGATTTGTCCTAAAAGACCTGGCATTCATGAAATGGACTTGCAAATAATAACAGTTTGATGATCATCCTGATCGAATATGCCTTTAATATATTGCTCACCATCTTAGGTCAACCAAGACAGAAAATAACCATCACACATTACCAAAGTCGGCCTCGCAGCACTAGTCACCAAAGTCGGCCTCAAGCAAAATACTGCTGATGCCAATAATTGCTGATGGAAGTGCTTTTCGCTGCCATGGCCTGTTCATGAGAATCACTTGTGTTAAGAAGTCTATAAAGACCATGATCCTCAAGACCAACTGCAACTGTAGTGTGACTCCCTGTCAACAATGTTGCACTTGTGTGAATTGAAGACGACATCTAGCTAGGGAGAATGAAGCATAATTTGATTGACTAGCAGTAGATTGAGTTTCATACTTGGAACAAAGTATACATTGAGAAAGACCAAATCCCTCCCATTAAGTGAAATTTGAATGTTGTCTTTGCCGACAATTGTATACTCCTTGCCTCCAAAGATCTCCGAATCTGTGACAGGCGTGAACTCTGTGAACCAATCCCGACTATGTGTGAAATGTTGAGAGGTACTAGAGTCAATGTACCAGGCAGATGATGTCTCATGAGTTGATGGACATGTGGTCATGAATGCATTGGAGGCAGATTCCTTTTGTTCAGAATGCTTAGCAATGTGGGCCTTCCGTTAAGACCCTCCTTGTGAAAATTGTACAACTACCAACCGTTTCTTGCACTCTATCTTCATGTGACCAAACTTGTGACAATAATTGCATTGAACACTCTTCTTTAAAGATGCCTGAGGTTTACCTGGTGCTTTCTGTTGGGAGGACTGAGGTTTACCTTTGTTCTTGTCTAAGGCTTTGGATGTGAAGGCCACCTGTTCAAAAGAGGATGGATTGGCATTGCTTTCAAAATGTTGCTTCCATCTATCCTCTTGCAAAAGCTTGTTGTAGAAATTAGGAAACTTTAGATCAACACTAGTAGAAATAATATTGAGCATCTCAATGAAATGCTCGTAGGATCGGCGTAGGCTTTTCAGCGTGATCACTACCATATCTTTTTCCTCAATCTTGTGGCCAATAGCCTCTAGCTGGTCACGGACATCCTTGATCTTTGTAAGATGTGCTTGGAGAGACATCTTCTCACCCATCATGATAGAAAACAACATATTCTTTAGAAAGAAGGCTTGGCTCTTGTCGAACATCTCATGAAGACCCTTCAAGAATTCCCAGATCTTTTAGCTATTTTGTCGGAAGGCACTTGAGGGAGTTGAACATCTATAATTGAAAGTTTTATGAGCACAAAAGCTTCTCGGTTACGCTCATCAAATTTTTTCCTGATCTAACCGAGTTTGAGTAGGACATGTTTCTTTACCTAACACAATTTCGTCAAGACATTGATATTTGAATATTGTTCTCTTGTGTTGCTTCCGAGTGTTGCAATTGCGGTCATTAAATTGTTGATTTCCTTCCAACATAATGTTGGTCAAAGACGCCATCACGGAATCTGAGGTTGCTGGTCAACCCTATGAAGGCATGGAAATCAAGGTAGGTGCTGGCGATCAATTACCTAGATTGAACGCATTGAAATACTAAAATAAAAAAAATACCTGAAAAAGAAAACAATTGTTGGAAAAAAGACTTTTTAAATTTTTTTTAATTTACCAAAAAACCCTAAATGGGTTAAAGGGTGAAAACCCAATTCAAAAAACCCATATCCAAAAATCTGAATTTCGGATTTAGGGTTGTGTCCAATATTCAAAAAGAAAACGGGGCTGCAATTTTACAAAAGTTGATTTCAAGAAAATCATAGACAACATAGACGCGGCCGGAAAACACTAAATGCATGGCAAATAATGCTGAGAAATCGCTGAAAAAGCACATCCAGTGTGCAAACGAAAATTGCCGAAATTGTGAAGAGAAACAGATTTGTCACACGTGGATTTTTGGCCGAGGTTGCGTAAAAAATGCCAGCCGAAATTTTTTTCAGACAAAAAACACAAAACGTGGGTTGAAATCGGGGGAAAATCACATTATGAACTGAGTAACAGGGGAGTAATAGAGATGCAGGCCTCAAAAACCCTCGAACAAGTGTCTATAAACTCCTTCAACATGCGAGAAGAAAAAATGATGTGAAAAAAAAAAATGCTACACAAACCCTTCGCAATCAGACTGCAAAAAACCCTCAATGATTTTAGACAAAAAACTTCGAATTTCAGAAAAAAAAGTTGCCCAGAAATCAGATGGCTCTGATACCATGAAACTCTAAGAAAACTGATATGATTCTATTAACTATTCAACTGAATATATAGAGTTTACAAAAGCTTTAACAAAAAAGAAAACTCGTCTAAATATAGATGACTAAAAATAAAATTGAATAATAAAGGCCAAATGACCATTAATTGAAAGAATCTAGAAATTGGCTAAAAATAGCAAAGAAACTAAAGACACTAAAAACATCCTAATACAATATCCTTAAGCATGAGACATTGTTCGATTGGCACACAGAGAATTTATTCATTACGAGGGTTTGAATCCTCTCCATACCCTTTGACTAAAGCAGTAACACATCGGACAAGAAATAGTTTTTCACAATTCTTGTTTTCTCTAAGCATGTCTTGTCTACAAGATCAAACTCTTAGAGTAAAACATCTGCTAATTGAATGCTGGTAAATATCTTTTCAGGTAATTCATATAGAATAAATTTAAGTCTTGGCTCCTTAGATTCGATGAACTCTCATCATTACTGATTTGCATTGATCTGGAAAGATTCTCCTTTTCTTCGGGTTTTCCCATAAGCTTGTATTAATATATTGATGTAAGCATTTTATTTTATTGGGAGGCATGCAAAATTTGTTATGTAATGCCCTTGAATTGTACGACCTGTAGATAGATATTATATTAATTTATCAAACATCTATTTGTCTTCAACTTTTTTAATTTGCAAGCATCATATGTGCTTTTGCAGGACAGGACTTACATTGAAACTGCTCTATTAGCAATGCGATTGGGTATAAAAGTTGTACTAGTTCTTGAACAGGTCCTTAACTTATCTGTTCCCTTACCTTTTTTGTTAAAGATATCATAAGCATTTTTAATTTGGTATGGTATGCCTTATTGACGTTCTTTTCTCAAGGATTCTTCTTTTTTATTTGTGTATTGGTCAGATGGAAGAGCTGAATCTGGTGATCAAAACCAGCAGAGCACTGAAGGTTCAGCCAGTAATTGGGGTAAGAGCCAAGCTTAGCACCAAGCACAATGGTCACTGGGCTGGAACCTCTGGGGATAGTGGGAAATTTGGACTTAGCACCAATAAAGTCATTCAAGTTGTGCACAAGCTCAGAAAAGTAGGTTTCACATCTTTTCTTCTGTTTCAGTTTTACATACTGTAATTTTTAGTTATTATAAACTTATAAGATTTCTGAAGTTTGAACAATCATGATTGTTATCATGCCCTGCAGGAAAACATGTTGCAATGCTTGCAATTGCTTCATTTTCACATTGGTTCTCAGATACAATCCATTTCAACTATAAAGGATGCCATAAATGAAGGGAGTCAAATTTACTGTGAATTAGTTCTGATGGGTGCCCCTATGGTATGGCCTTGGCTATTTCCTTTTGGTTCATTACCATCTATAATTGGTCAAATATAAAAATGATATCATCTGAAGATATGTAATATCATTCAAAAAAAAATTGTGATAAACTGGTCCCTTTTCTTATCTGATTTTTGTAGCATTACATTGATGTTGGAGGTGGGCTTGGGATTGACTATGATGGTACAAGGAGCCCATCTGACGTTTCAATCAACTATAGCATGCAAGTGAGAGACATTTTGTTTTTTACTTGGTTAAGCAAAAGTGGAACTCTTAAAAACAGTCACAGTCCCAATCCTAAATAATTAACGGAGTGTTGTGTTTCCATATAAATAACATTGAACCAAATTTATTTGTAGGACTATGCAAACCACATCATAGCTGCTTTACGGGATGCCTGTTTTCTCAAAGGGATTTCTCAGCCAGTAATTGTGTCTGAGAGTGGGAGAGCTTTGGCATCACATCATTCTGTCATTGTGTTTGATGTATTAAGTGTCAGCCAGCGGATGCAACCAAAGCTTATTTGTAAGCAAGAGAGTTTGGGCACAACTAGAGTGCAAAATATAGGTAAAACAGATTATTCAGGTATGATTGCATTAAGCTAATATAAAACTTCTGGACTAAAAGTTTGAACTTGTGCATCTGTATATTTTGGTTGAGATAAGACTTACTGAAGAGGGTCCATTATGATGAATTTAATCCAGGTTGAGTTAGTGGTTCAAACTTCAAATGCTAATAAAGTGACAACTTTCATGAGCATTATACAGGTTCAGCTATGCATGCAAATATCAATAGTCAGGAGGATTGCAACCCTGGGGATGATCTACTGTCAAATTTCCATGAAGTCTCAAGAACTATGTGCGAGCAAAATCTTTGGGAAGCTTTTAATGATGCAAAGCAGTTAAAACAAAAAGCGGAAAGCTTGTTCAAACTAGGTTTCCTCAGTCTTAAGGACAGGGCACAAATGGAGACTCTCTATGATGCAATTTCATATACTTTATTGTACAATTATAGGGACTCTGATTTGCCAGAAGAATTAGAAAAGCTTAGAAAATCACTGGCTGCAACATATCATATCAACTTATCCGTTTTCCGATCTGTACCTGATTCGTGGGCCATAAGTCATGTTTTTCCTGTCATGCCTTTGCATCGGTTACAGGAGAAGCCAACTGCACAAGCGACCTTGGCTGATTTGACATGCGACAGTGATGGAAAGATAGAGCACTTTATTGGACCTAGTGGGGAAGTTGAAAATGTGCTTTCTGTGCATCATTTACGTGAAGGAGAACCATACTATATGGGGTTATTTCTTGCTGGTGTTTATCAGGTATTCTTTAACCCTCTACGTATTCTTCTCTTCTAGCACAGTTCTCGAGTCTTATCTTTGTTCTGGAAACATATTTCTATCATATGAAAGAATTATTGTCAGTGCTAATTTGATCTAGTATAAATTCATGTTCAGGAAGTGATGGGAAGCGCTCATAATTTGTTTGGAGGAATAAATGTCATTCATGTGAGGTCAAAAGTATTAAACAATATTGGCAAAGCTAATGATAGCAAAAGCAAAGGGCAATATACTTTTGATCGAATAGTGGAGGGCCAGACAACTCAGGAAATATTATTTTCTATCCAACACAATGGAGGCAAAATGATTGAAGATCTACAGAGGAAAGCTGACGAAGCTGTTAGGAAAGGTTGCTTGTCTATGGAAGAAGCTGAGATACTTATAGCAAACTACAAATGTAGCCTTAATTCTTATCCTTACCTCACAAAATAAATGGATGTGGTTAAATCTGATTTCACATATTTCTATTCTTGTGGAAATTAAGGCTAGTTCCATACAGCGAATTATTTGGTATTTTCATGTGGCAGATTGTGCCATCATTTAAAGGCAATTTTCAGACAGCCCTCACTTATTAATCATCTTTGAGCATTATATAATTTGGAGTAGGATTTGTTTGCAGAATTGTGGATTCCTGGTTGCCATGTATCCATGGTCACCAACTTCCTGGCAATTCTTGTCTTCCTTTATACCTTTCTCTTGACTATCTTATGGCTTTCTTTTGTCAGAGTGTCCATGCTTAGTTTTTTTCTATGATCAGGAATTTGCTTGTTTCTTCTGATGTTTGGTGGCAAGAACAGACCTCAATGTGATTCTTTAATTATTAAAACTGTTTTCTATTTTATTAAAATACAAATTGCAGACCTCAAATACATTTAAAATGTATTCACATTTTTTTGTTAATTGGAAGGAAGCCAACCCATTTACCTAAATGTTATTTGGTAAGCATATTAAACGGCTTAATTCCTGAACTATTGTAGATTCTATATTTTGAAAAGGTTAGAATGGGAAACACGTTGACAATAGGATCCTCTTTCAGTTGAAAAATCATTGCTGAAACTATGAAGAATAACTTATACTGCCTTTACATAATGTGCTCTTGAGGAAACTCATGGTGCCATGACATACATTAAAAACTAGAAACAATAAACGAAACTTTTGTCATGATTAGATAATGTAGGCTAGAGCTCAATTTACTTGCTGTTTGTAACAGAGATTTTAGATGCTGACCAGGATTGGAAAGCCCTTACCATGCAAAACAGGGTTCTCTTCGCTGGTGTGTATGTTACATTCTATTTCTGTCCATTCCACTTGATCGTGACATGTATTTGCTTCCAAAGAGGCACAGTATATTTGACCAAATATGAAGGAAGCAGAGATAATGTTACAGATTGCAGAAGTTGAAAGGAAAATGCTTAGGTGGATGGAAGAAGGCACACAATTGTCGATCTAAATATAAGTTTCAAATATACTGATGATCAGGTTTCTGGAACCTTACTATCGCGCAGCTCCATGTTTCCATGTAACTGCATATACTTAAGGAAGAGGAAATCAATCAATTTATACAAATTGTGCTAGGTAATATGGTTTAAAATCTATGCCTAATTATGTGCACACCGGTTAATAATAGAATAAGTCAGCTATATAACAATGAAGTTGGGCAGATCGGTTAGTAATTGTATTCATTATTAACAAATAACTAGGAATTTCAGAGAAGAAAAGTACACCAGAATATAAAAGGAAGAAACAATATTTTTTCTTTTTAAAAATTCTTTGTTCTTAAGCATTTAAAATTTTTGTCTGGAATTATTACATGCTAAAAACTTAGAAGCTGAAGCAAACTGAAGGGCTTTCTAAACTGATGCTGTGCGACTTTTGTGCCTGTTCTATAATTATAATTCGAGTGATCAGATTATGTATGATTTTACCATTCTTCCCACCTCGACATAGCATCCAGTGAAGATAAGGTTGCCACCAGAATATTTCAATGCTTAGGTTACACCTTTTTGTATATTTTTTTTTCGTAAATTCCAAAAAACACTGTAACCATGGCTCGTGGAATCCAAATTTAATTTGAAGCTCAGGTCCAGTGCAGATGTCCACAATCGTATTTGATCTAGAACTATATGGAATTCTCATTATTTTGGATTTCATCAGGAATTAAATTACGATAAATAGGGATGTGCTTCGTTGGGTTTTTACCAGTTTTTCAAATTTTACGGATGGAGTGACACTGGGATGGAGATGATTTGATCTAAAATATTGTTCTTATCGTCGTGAATTTCTTCTGGAATCAAATTACAACGAAGAAGAATTTGCTTTGTTCTTCCTCGGTATGTTAGGTTTTACAAGCATTGTTATTCTTGGGGACAGTTATTTAATTAAACAATATATAAAATTAATATTTGATTTTTTAAATATATGAATTAATCAAAAGTACAAAATAAAACATAAACAAATTAAAAGAAGTTTAAAATTTTAGAAAGTAAGCACTATAATGATTCACTCGTTCTATACCCAATGGATTAAAAGATAGTATAAAATATGATTTATATTGAGAAAAAAATTGTTGCATCATGAATAGTTAAGTATATTGATTAACACTTCAAAACGAGAATTATTTTTTAGTTGATATCTTGGAAATAATTTATCTTCTAAATTTCTTTTCTTGGTTTTTTTTCTCTTCCTTCTTCTCTTCTCTGTTAATGAATGCAAAACAACGATCAATATAAGATTAAAAGTATTTTTTAATTTTATATTATATTTAAGAATCTTAATTTTAAACTTTGCTATTTTTATTGTGTTTGATAGGGGATGCCAAAAGTTTAAAGGACAACGCAATGTTAGGAAATTTCAAAAGATCAATATATTAAGGATTCTATGGTTTGGAATTGGCTCACATGGCATTGTTCTTGTTGATAGGATGATTAGAACACTTATTGCTATTCATGTGGCAAAAATTGATCAAGCGGTAGTGAATAAGGCAAACCCTCATTTCTATATGGACAATGTATGCAAATGAATGTGTTGTCAGTGTGTAATTTTTGTTAGTGTGATGTTAGTTCTTTCTTGATTTGCAAGAGCCTCTAAACATACAATTGCATTATCAAAGGCTTCAATAAGATTGACAATTTGGATTACTTCCACGCAAACAATCTTTCATTGAATAGCTTTTGAAATAGTCACTTGATTTTGAACAATGATAGTGGGAAGAGGTAAGATTTGTCTTAACTCTCCTAGGACTTCCATTGGCAAGCCCAATCTCAACTTAGTATATAAGTGTAAAAGCTAATTGC
>BSBK01001259.1:7500-45000 GCA_027943335.1 Chamaecyparis obtusa | reverse complement strand
CCTTACAATGTGAAGTACAAGTGTTGATTATCCAAAAAGTTGTCACCTTTTAGAAACATACACAGGAAGGGTAGGCCCATAAAACCATAGAATCACACATGTGACAAAAGAAGTTTACACATTAAACATCTTTAATATATTAGTACAAATCAATTTAAAATTTACATTTCAGTCATACCAAGCTTCTTCTCGAAGTGTTCAACTTTCACCTTGAAAAGAGGTTTGGTGAGAATGTTTGTTGTTTGATCTCCTGTACTGATATACTCCAACTGAATTGTGTTCCTTTCTACCATGTCTCTTACATAGTGATAAGGAACTTCAATATGCTTAGATCTATCATGAAATACTGGATTCACTGATAGCTTGATACAACTTTGGTTGTCACAGTGGATGATAGTTGGATTCAAAGCTTTACAGAATAATCCCACAAGTAGTTTCCTGAGCCATACTGCTTCTCTAGCAGCCATAGATGCTGCAATATATTCATCTTCTGTAGAACTTTGAGCTACTAAGGACTAATTTATGCTAATCCATGATATCATAGCTGACCCTAAGGTGAAACAACATCCAGAGGTGCTCTTTTGATTAGTCATGCTTCTTGCCCAATTTGAACCTGTGAATCCATGAAGATCGAAGTCAACCTTCTCATACTTTAGGCCATTATTGATAATACCTTGAAGATATCTCATTATATGCTTCACAGCCACAAGATGTATCTCCTTGGGCTCACACATAAATTGGCTCAAGGCATTTACAATATAGCAGATATTAGGTCTGGTATTAACCAAATACATCAAGGATCCAATCATCTGTCTGAAGAGAGTGGGATCTTCTGACTAAGAATCTACTGCTGCTTCCTTTAGTTTATGAAGGTTTGTTTCCATGGGATGACATAGGTCTGCAGTTTATCATACCAAATCTCTTCAATATATCAATAGTGTATTTCCCTTGATTCAGAACAATACTATCTGATTTTTGCCAAACTTCAAGTCTAAGGAAATAGTGTAATAGACCTAGGTCCTTCATATCAAATTCTGAGGCTAGATCTTTCTTACATTGTTTAATAAGGTGATCTTCTTGTGTAATCAATATATCATCAACATATAATATTAATATTAATATATCACCTTTTCTTTGTTTGAAGTAGAGATTTGGGTCTGCATCACTCTTTGAGAAACCTAATCCCATGAGATAATTGTCAATTCTTTCATACTAGGCCCTAGGAGCCTGTTTAAGTCCATATAGAGATTTATTTAACTTACACGTGTGTGATTTTGCATTGTGAATTTGAAACCCTTTAGGTTATTCTAAGTAGACTTCTTCTTCAATGGTTCTATTTAAGAAGGCAGTTTTTACATCCATTTGATGCACTTTCCATCCTTTGGCTACTGTAATGGCTAGGACTGCTCTAACTGAGGTGTATCGTGCAACTGTTGAAAATGTTTCTTCATAGTTGATTCCCTCTTTCTATGAAAAACCTCTGGCTACAAATCTTGCTTTGTATTTTTCTATACTACCATCTACAACATGCTTGATTTTGAAGAGCCATTTGGAAGAAAAAACATATTTCTCTTTTGGCCTAGGCACTATCTCCCAGACATCATTCTTCAAAATGGATTGATATTCCTCTGTCATGGCATCCTTCTATACTTGGTGCTGGAGAGATCGTGTAACATTGGCGGGTTTTGATTTTATGAATTCACTCATCAAGGCCACATAACTAGAGAATCTCTTAGGTCTTTTACTCTTTCTAAAAGTTCCTGATGGAGTTGCATAAGTCTTTGCTTCTTCCATTGTTTTAGTAACCCAAATTGGTCTTCTTTTAGGATTTTCCAAAGATGTGACTTGTTCTTGATTTCTATCTTCCTCAAGATTCTCCCTCTGAATCTTAGGAGTGGGATCCTCTTCTAGATATGTGGGAGAAGTTTGAATTTTAGACTCAATAGAATTTCTAGCCCTTTTAAAAGTTACATCTTCCTCAAAAATCACATCTCTTCTTAGTTCAATCTGTCTCTGACCAGGCACATATATTCTATAGGATTTTGAAGTTTCGCTATAGCCTACGAAAATACCTTTTTTCCTGGAAGGTTCTAGTTTAGTTCTTCTCTTTGGGTACATGAATGTAGACAAGACACCCAAATATTCTCAAGTGGCTAATGTCCGGTTTGATACCGGTGAAGGCTTCTTCAAGAGTTTTATCATCAATATGGGAGTGAGGACATCTATTCTGAATGTAGACAACAATACTAGAGGCTTCAACCCAAAGTGAAGTTTCTATGTTTTGATCAAGCAACATAGCCTTAGCAACTTCTACAATGGTTCTATTTTTCCTTTCAACAACTCCATTTTGTTGAGGGTTGTAAGGTACAATGAACTCCCTCTTAATCCCAACATTTTTACAAAATTCTTTAAAGATATTTGATATATATTCTTTTCCATTATCTGTCCTCAAGGTTTTTACTTTTCTTCCAGAAGAATTTTCAGTAAGGGATTTGAATTCCTTGAATCTTTTAAGGATCTCATGTGATTATTTACATTTAAGGAAATAGACCCATGTTTTTCTAGAGAAATCATCAACAAAGATTACATAGTAAAGAAACCCTCCTAAAGAAGGTACAAACATGGGTCCACATAAATTTGAGTGGACTAATTCTGAAACATTATTTGTTTTGCTAGTACTATTTTGAAAAGACCCCTTAGTGTTCTTCCCTAAGGCACACCCCTTGCATACCCTTGAATTGTATTATTTGAGTTTGGGTACACCTGTGACTAGTCTTTCCATAGAAGATAGGGTACTAAAGTTAAGGTGTCCTAATCTTCTATGCCATATTTCATTGGAGTCTACAACTTCATGAATTAGGGCTAGGCTAGGTTCAGTACATAACTCATACAAATAACCTTGTCTATGACCTATGGTTTGAGCTTTCTTAATAGTAGATTTCTTTGGCCATGCCAACACTTTACTATCCATGAAGGTTACTCTATATCCATTATCCTCAAGTGCAGATAAGGAGACCAAGTTTCTTTTTATTCTTGGGAAAAATAGTACTCCAGTGAGTTGGATTGAGATGCCAAATTTTAATTTGATGGTGCAAGTTCCAACACCTTTGATTGGATGTACAAAGTCATCTACAATTGTTACTTCCTCATCAATTTATTCTACCATGGAGTCTAGGAGTTCTCTGAACCCTGTGATGTGTCTTGATGAACCACTATCTATAACCCAAGAGTTGGATTTATTTGATACTTGATTTGAAAGTGCAGAGTAGAATACATATTTCTTAGGTTCATGCTCCTTTTTGGATTTTATTACTTTGGCATATGATGCTTGTTGCCTGGTTCTGTTAGAACATCTAACTGCATAGTTCCCATATTAGTCACATCTAAAACATTGGATGTGAGAAACATCATTCTTGGATGAACCTTTCTCAGGATGGCTTTTCCTCTTCTTAAAGAATTTTTTCTTTCCTTTCTTGTGGCCGGAGTTTGCATTCAAGACATGAAGAGCTTTGTCTACATTCTTCTTATTGAATCTTTTCTTTATTTTTCTTGATTCCTCTTGAAGGCAATCTGATCTTAATCAATCAAATTTTGGAAATTTAGACCTTGCACTAATGCCTTTGTAGACACCTAAAATGCTTTTTCCAAAATAAAAATATTTTATTTTGCAAAAATCCTTGATGACATCATCATTAATTAATTAGTTTTTATTGTCATTATCCCTTCTCCTATTTTAATTAAAGACATTTAATTAAGAAACCCTAGCCAAAAGTATTTAAATCAAATTTAAATAATTTTCCCCTATTTATTAAATTATTATTTGATAAATAATGTCACAATCCTTAAATAAATTTAATATTTATTTAAAACCTAAAACCCTATAATCTTCTAGAGAACCCTAAATCCTTATAAACTTTCCTCAACTCTTCCTGAACCTAATTAGAAGGTGATTCCTATCTTTTTTAGTCTAAACCACACTTCTTTGACTTTTGGTCAAACCCCCTCATTAATGAGCCTTACAAACTCATTAACAACTCCTTACACCCTCATTAAGGATGTTACAACCTCATAATGAATCCCATTCCTTCTCTTTCACCTTGGTTCCCTAGGCACACTTCCCTAGTGTTGCTCACACATGTGTGAGCAACACTTAACCCTCCTCCATCTAACCTTACCCCCAACTCAACCCCAGACTCTACCCCAAACCCTAACTCTGACCCCAACTCCACTTGATCCTAACCCAAGTCCTTAGGAAAATCCTATAAATACTCCTCCTTCCAAGAGAAAAGTATTAGCTTAGTTCATATCATCCATGCATTGTTATCATGCTCGTTTCTATCTAGATCATCTTAGCATTTAGCATAATTGTTAGATTTCATTATCTTTTATGATTTCTAACTCATCCTAGAATAGATTAATGGATTAACCTTGCTTATTGTTAATATTTTATAATGATTTCTGCATCACATCACACTTCATTTGGCTTAAAATCAATCTAGCATAATCATTTGTAGCTTAATCTGCATTTCAGCTTCATTAGACTCCTTGAGGCTCTAGGGGCAAATCAGGTGTTTTATACTTGATTTTGTGCCACTATGGGGTTCTCATGGTCCCTATTTGATCCTAAAATTTCCTAATTTGCATTAGGGACATGCTCCAAGTGTTTTGAGAGCACACCTGCATCCCTAAATCGAGAGCAAATCAAATGATGACAAGGTGCTCCTGTTGAGCTCTATCTGAAGTGTCTTTACAAATTGCTTTTACTATATGCTAGGAATATGATGTTAGTATAATGTTTTAATGTCTATGCTTGTTCCGAACAGGTTAGGTTTTCTCTGATCACATTTTGGCATGCCTGGTGGGACTCCACAAGCCTTCAAAACTACATTTTTTAGGGTTTTAGAGCCAAAAAACCCACTTTTTTGACAAATCTCATCCCGTCAAGGTGAATTATCATATGAGTAAACTACTTGGCATTGTTTTCTCATATTGGCACTTATGTAAACTCGTACCAGAGGTGCCCAATACTCGTATGGGACTTTTATGTGCATTTTAGGCCTTTTTAAAGCTAAAAACTCACCTTTTTGAGGAATCTCATCCTGTTCTAGGTGAATTCTTGTATGAGTAAACTCCTTGGGGTTTTTTTTATCATACTAGAATTTATTTATACTCATACTGGGGCCACCCATTACTTGTATGGTGTTTTTGCATGCATTTTAGGCCTATTTTAAGGCCTTTGGACCTGTTTACTTGTACCGGGAGTCAAGGTGACTCGTATGAGCCCTCATCCTAACTCGTACGAGTAAAATCCCAAAAATAACCTACCTTGTTTACTCTTATGGAAAACAAGGGGCATGTTTAAGGCCTTAAGCATGGGTCTAGTTGTTTTTTAGGGTTCTATGGGGCCTCTTGGTGCTTCTTGACTGTAAATTTTTAGTTTTTGACCCCACCTTTTGTAGGTACTCATTGGAAGCAAGGAAATCACTAAAAAAACTAAGGCCTTAAGGCTCATTATATTTCTTGAGTGATTAGCAACCAAACACTTCATTTATTGGGCTTAAAAAAGAACATCTATTCACTCTTGAATGCCTTAAAGTCTAACAAACTACAAATCCTTCCTAAATGCTTCCTAATCATCCTAAACAACACTAATAATTCCTAATTAGTCCTAAATAAATCAAACTCACCTCTAAAAGCTTTCATTTGGATAAGAAGAACTTGTTTCATTCAAATCTAAGTGTTTTTAGGGTTTTCATGCAAGCTAGGAACACTTCAAATTTTGGGTGCATAAAAATAACTAAAAATCTACATTTCATTCCTATTTGGCTCCTAAACAATCCTAATCTAGTCAAATTTTTCCTAAATCAATCTTCATGCGTTACTCTTAGCCAAAGTGATCTTCTTTTGCAATATTCTAAAAATGTTTTCAATTTTCATGCAATCTAGGAACAAGTCTTCATCTCTTTCCTATTCAGTTCCTAATCAATGCTAAACTATCCTAAACATTCCTAAATCAAACCTAATTCTTTTTTCTTGGATAAAACAAGCTTCTTTTACAAAATCTTGAATGTTTCAAAAGTTTCATACATCAAACAATCTAGGAACACCTCTCTTTTTTGGCATAAAACTGAATTCTAAAGCACACATTCTTGAAATGCCCCTAAAGAAATCAAAGTCTAAATCAAAGACAGTCATTTTTTGAGTCCAAAAGAAAACAAAAATCTTGAATGTTCTAAAGTTGTAAAATAAAGCATTTCATTTCGATTCAAAATTCAATTCAAAATCCTAAAGGCAAAAGACAATCTTGAGTGCAAAAGGTAAAAAAAAACTTGCAATTTCTTCAAAGCTTTCTTGTCTTCCAGGAATGAATAAATCAAAATCATAAACACATGTGTTTGCAAGCTTTCATTTCAAATCACTAAAATCAATTTGGCAAAAAAACCCTTTCTTGGTGTGATTCTAGGATTTCAAATTTTGCAAAATTCTTGTTACCTAAGTGACGTAAAAAGGTTGAACTTGGACAAGTTCACTTATTCTACTTCTAGAGAAGCCTGTCCAGAGAGAAAGGTGCTTTCTCTTTGGAGAACGATTTCAAACCGGTACTTCCCTGGCCGATATAGAAATAAAGCATTGAGAAAACTCTCACTTCATCCCCTCAAGCTCAGGTGATGTGTGTTGATGGTAGCCTGAGGTAGTTGAATATCCCTACTATTTCGGCATGGTCAACTAGGCTCTTAAGTGAGTCACGTACGTACAAACTGATTGGGAGGACACCACAAACCAAATTAGACACCTATTAATTAGAGGCTTCCCGATCTATTCCTGAAGGTATCAAAATCTTTGTGCAAGGATTGATCCAAGTGGTTTCCCGGATCACCTTAAGATTACTCACCATCTGTATTCCTTTTTGGGATACCAAGCTGTGGGAAAATATTTTGATACTAACCTATCTTTTAGGTAGTTTATGTTTGATATGTTTTTGAAGTTACAAACTCAGTGCAAAATATCTGTTGAAACATAAACAAACATAGAGTTCTACACAAAAAATCCTTCTGCCACGTCAATCCAAATCTTCCAAAATCTAGAAGTCATCCAAACTTTCAAAATCTTGTCATCCTAGTCTCCCAATAATTGTCTTCCGGTCATCCCGCATCTTCCCCTTCCAGTCTTGTCCTCCTATCTTAGGTTAGTAGAGTCATCTTTTTCATCCCCTATCCCCTGTTTGTCTTCCTCTAGAGTTGGTCTTTACTCCTATCCTAAGCCAAATCCAATCCTAGTCTGATCTTGTCAGCCATCCTAATCCAAATCCAAAGTCTTAGTCTTCCAATCCATCTTCATCCTTCATCCCTATCCAAACTCATCCACAAAGTCAGTATTTCTCAAAACTATTATGATGAGTTTGGTCGTTATGTCTCTCCTCTTATTCCATCCTATCTTGATGATGATGAAAGTCTTGTTGGTCATGATGAGCACTTTGAAAATCTTAGAAGACTTGCTCCAAACATCCTCCATAATCCAATCATTCCTCCATCCTATCTTGATGATGATGAAAGTCTTGTTGATCATGATGAGTATTTTGAAAACCTTAGCAAGATTGCTCCAAACATCCCCAGGATCCAATCTTTCCTCCAAACTATCCTATCATGCCTTCATGCATATCCACCAGTTCTCCTTATCCTACCTTTGAAAAGGTAAATCTATTATCCTATTCATCCACACCTTTTTCCTATCTTGAGCCTACGTATCCTCTATATGCATCCTTCATACCTCCATCTCCTTCTATGGTCGTATCCAAAACACCATCCTTTCACAACAACCCTACTAGCTACATCCCTTATCCAAATCCTCCATCTCCTTATCCTCCAACCCATTTTCAAATCTAAGATCCTAGTCTTCCAATCCATTACCTTGATCCTCCATCCTATCTTGATCCACCATCCACTATATCCTATCTCAATCCAACATCTTCCATTCTCACCTACGTTGCTACAAATCCCCTCCTGCAAGAAGAATGCATCCCTCAATTCGATTCATATCACATACCTCGATCCATCATCCCTACCCCATAAGTTAGCCAAACTAGTTCACAAGATTCCTCTAAACCTACATTTGTGAACTATCTAGTCATGCCATCCTCCAATTCCTCTTTGACACCATCATCCCCTCAAGAAAGTTCACAATCTTCCACCCCACCTTCATGTGTGGACTATCCTAGCTCCCCATCGTCTACACATTCTAATCCTTCACTTCAACCTCCATCACGAAAGTCTCCAAGGAGTTTCACAAGGAAGCCAACAACAAATCCCTTTCCTAAAGGTGATGAGCCATGTCATCTAAATCCTTCATGTTAAGCCATTAGTGATGAGTCCCATCCATCTCCTATGCCCATAATTCCTCCTCCATCACCTCCATCCACTATCCTTCTTCCATATATCCCATCTATTGATCCTTTTCCATCTCCTAGCATCATTGAGTCCCTTCTATCTGTTGACTCCATCTAAGCCCCATCTGCATCTCCTTCTTCTAGCATTATCCAAAACACATCCAATGAGCCTCATGAGTTCACCCTTCTTCTTGCCATCACAATTGCAGAATCTCCCATCCTTCCATCCACTCCATCTGAAAAGTCCATCCACACATCCTCCAACACTCCATCCACAACAATCCCATCATGTCAAGATCTTGTCCAAAAGTATGTTGAAGAATCCATCAAACTAAATCAAGATCCTATCCATTCACTCCATGATCCATTACTTCCATCACCCCCAATCCAAGACCTATTATCTCAATCCCTCCAATCCAAGATCACCGCATCCCAATTCCTCCATATCAAGATCCATTACCATCCCCCAATCCCAGTCAAGATCCCATCATCCCATCCTTTCCACTTGGTGATCCTCCAATCCAAACTTTCCCACTGCCATCACTCTATCCTCTAGGTCCACTTACATTTGTCAAGGAAAACCCACTCAAGAAGAAGACATTAGTTTCATATCTTCCACTGCAACACCTAAAATTGGATGTTTATCTTATTCCCCAAGTCAGAAATATCCTTATTTGGATAAAATGCTCAAGAAATGGAATTATCAAGGCAAAGGCTTGGGCGCTTAGGAAAAAGGAACTTTGAGCCCATCTAGGATAAGAAACATCCAAAATCATGTGGGATTGGTCACACATATGAAGAAACTTCCTCCAGAAATATTGGTACAACTAAAGACAGATTCAAGCATCCTTCCAAAAACACCAGTGCATCTCCCCATTGTCTCTTCAAAGCATACAATGCCATTCCCCCTCCTCCAGCATTGCAACCCAAGACAACCTATCACATTCCTCCTTCATCTTCTAAATCTATTTTGGGTCCCTATGTTCCAAAATATACCAGAACATATCCTCCACATGCCAAATCCATTTTGGGCCCTTACATCCCAAAGTATCATCCCCCATCTTATCCTACTCAATCCTTCATAAAAAATCCAAACATCCCTAGTCAGGATCAGAAAAGGCACATTCCCACATCTCCTATCTACCAATCTCCCTCCATCTCTCCATCCATATTTCTTTCATACCGCACAACTCCCCATATTCCTTCCAATGCTTCTCGTAATTTGGATGCCATATCAAAGATGCGTAAAGATCCACATGTTAGAAAATAAAGTCCACCAAGATAACTGAGAGGGGGGGGGGGGGGTTGAATCAATTATCAGATAATTATAACTTTTATCAACTTCAACAACATTAAACCATGTAAGCAATATAATTACCAACCGTAGAAAGATATTCATACACAATAACACAATGACACAAGATATGTTGACTAGGGAACCTCTTGATCAAAGAGTAAACCCTGGTGGGAATGATGCCCACAAAAGATGCACTAATATGAATATTCCTTGTGAAAGTATGGACTCTATTAGTAATCTTATGAAATACATTCAGTACTTATGAATCCCTGTTAGGAGATTTTGAATCCTTGTTAAAAGATTCTAACCCTGTTAAGAGTTATGGAAGACATAAGGACCCACTGCCCAAACAACTTCAGGGTAAGATCACTGAACACACTATCCAAATAATCTTTGTATTACTTAATAGAATAATATGTTACCTCTTCTCTGATTGTGCCAAACTGCACTCACTGTTACACCAGATCTCAATTTCAGATCTCTGTACTTCGCATGTCTTCCTTCACAATTCACTTTCACATTTAGCTCTTTTCTTCACTTCATATTCATACACTACTATCCTCTTCTACATTGCAATAAGGAAACACATTCCTTCCTTTATACCACACTCAAATAATTACAAATGAGTCGGCATACAGTTACAAAATAAAAGTTTCCATACGCTACATCAAAATTACACAAAATTGTCATCTTCCAAATACAATAAATCTTCATTTGTGCGACCTCAAAGTTTGCACTATCATCCACATCACTATCAATATGTCTTCAACTTCCCTTTAACTGTGCAAAACCAGATTCCATCCTGATTAGGAGATATCATCCGATTTCCACAAACCGCTACTCAGGAACACTGCCTTAATACTGCTTGCACCAAAATTCTCATAACTTCCATGAATAAAAGAATTACTATCTGTGATCTTAACCATAGACATATAACATATCAAAGAGTATGTCTTCAACATCATATATCTCCAACTGCAATAACCCATGTGCGCTAATTCAAACTCTATCTACTTCTCTGCAAGTCTCCAGAAGATCACTGTGTTGACATCAATGACAATCATAGTCATGAATGCAACAAAAAATGCTACAAAATGATGTCCAAGGATTCATTCCTAACAATCTCCCCCATTGGCATTGATGGCAACATAGATGAAAAAACATCCAATGTTCCAAAAATCCAATACTGCAACACTGCTGCATCAAATCCTCTTCATTAATCAAATCTTGCTTCGTTTTCCTATTCAGATAGTACAAATAGATTTTTTTCATGTACACTTCTCCCCCATTGACATCAATGACAGAAAGTTCATCACTATGTCAACAACAACTCCAATGTCAAAAGACACTATTCAGAAAATACATTCACTAGAGTCCTCATGACTCAGCTTAAATACACATACTCCCCCATAGAGGAAGTATCAACATCCAATCCAGAAGAAAGATAAGGCTCATATATCACTGGACAGATGCAACCAACTGCATCACTTCTCAAAAGTAGGCTGGGGCATAACCCCAAGCATACCTCTCAGATACTCAAATGTATCCTTAGGCAAAGGCTTTGTAAATATATCTGCTATCTGCTCCTTTGTACTTATGTACTCAAGCCTGACTTCCTTCTCAACAACTTTCTTTCTTACAACATGATACTTGATCTCTATATGCTTTGTCTTAGAGTGTAATACAAGATTCTTAGAGTTTAGCTTTAATTGATAATTGATAGTTATCTGCTTTTGTGATTGTGCATGCTTTATTTATGAATTAATTTTATAATTAAAGTGATTTATTTCCAACTTAACTGATTTTGAAAAATAAAATAATTGATTTATGGGTTAATCAATCATTTAAATCAAACTTTATTCAAAAACAATATTATTAAAAATTGACAACTTGCTTTAATTAATTAAATAAGAATTTAATCAATTATTAATAGGAATTTTGATTTATTGTCAAATTTAAATAATAATAATTAGGAATAAATATAATTAAATTCAATTAAATAATTAATTGGCAGAATTAAACTTAATTAATTAAATATGAAAATATTCAATTAATCAAACTTGGGATAAATGTGATTTATCGCCAAATCATCATTAAATTAAAGATAATTTGATAAATTAGGAATATTACTAGGAATATTCCCTGATGCAGAATTTATGATAATCAATTAGATTCAATGATGTGCAGATGTGCCTTAGGTTAGGACTTCTATGTCGATTTCATTCGATTTGAGGATGTAGGAGTTAATGAACTTATAGCCCATTTTTGGGGTATTACACTAACTGTGATCGTGTTGTCACAATGTATGACAATAGGTTTAACAAACTTTATTCCAATATCCTTCAACATTTGCTTCATCCAAATTATCTGGTTAGAATTGTTTGCTGCTGTTACATATTCTACTTCTGTTGTGCTCTGTGAGATACAATTCTACTTCTTGCTTAGCCAAGAAACCAATCTTCCTCCAAGGAAAAATGCTCCACCGCTGGTGCTTTTCTTATCATCAACACTACCTCCCTAATCAACATTTGTATATGCACATAGAATAAAATCATCATATTTTTCATACCACAATCCATAGTCCATTGTGCTTCTTAAATATCTCAGTATCCTCTTTACTGCTGCATAATGTGATTCTCTAGGTTCAGCTTGAAATCTTGCTACAATTCCAACTGAATGTGCTATATCAGGTCTTGTATGTGTTAAATACTATAGTCCTCCAATCATGGATTTGTAATTCTTCTATTCTACTGCATGAGTCTCATCTATGCTAGATAACTTATGTCTAGTTACCATAGGTGTTCCAACTGGTTTACAATTCTCCATTCCAAATCTTTTCAACAAGTCATTCAGGTACTTTGTCTGACTTACAAAGATACCATCATTGTTCTGTGTTATCCGTAATCCCAAAAAGTATTTTATTTCACCAATCATACTCATTTCAAATTCAGTCTTCATTTCATCAGCAAATTTGTCAGTAGCTTCATCTTCTCCTCCAAAAATAATGTCATTAACAAAAATAACTATAACCAACAAACCATTTTCAATTTCTTTTGTGTATAGATTACTATCAGCTGTTCCTTTTGTAAATCTCAACTTTAACAAATACTTGTCCAATCTTGCATACCAAGTTCTAGGTGCTTGTTTTAGTCCATATAAAGCTTTCTTCAGTTTACATACCATGTCTCCTTCTTGAGTCAAAGGAAAACCTTCAGGCTGATCAATGTAGACTTCTTCCAATTCTCCATTCAGAAATGCTAACTTCACATCCATCTAATATACTTTAAATTTCTTGTAAGCTGCATAGGCCAAAAAAATTCTTATTGCTTCAATTCTTGCAATAGGTGCAAAGGTTTCTTCATAGTCAATTCCTTCTTGATGTGAGTATCCCTTACATACCAATCTTGCTTTGTTTCTTACTACTTCTCCTTGTTCATTCATCTTGTTTCTGAATACCCATTTAGTTCCAATAACATTTTTGTCTTTAGGTCTAGAGACCAATTCCCATGTCTTGTTCTTTTCAATCTGATCTAGTTCTTCTTTCATAGCATTAGTCCAACTTTCATTTTCACAAGCTTCACTAGTAGTTTTAGGTTCAATTTGAGAAATCAAACATAACTATTCATGTACCTTATTTTGAGTTAGAACTCCTCTTTTGATGCTTCCAATAATTTGTCCAATAGGATGATTCTTTAACAAACTCTTGCTAGGTGTCACTGTCTCAGATCTCACTTCAGGTGCAGGCTCTTCAATGACTTCACTGTGGCTTTCATTCAACAAATCACTATCAGTTTCATAAAATAATTTAGTAGATCTAGTGTTAGGTTTAGGATGAGCTTCTTCATCTGATTCATAATCAAACATTCTTTCCTGAATTTTGAACTTTTCATCAACTTTAACATTTGCGCTTTCAACAATAGTCTTAGTTCTTTTATTGTAACATCTATAGGCTTTTCTTTTCAAAGAATATCCAAGAAATATACCTCATCACTTCTAGGATCAAACTTTCCAATATCATCATCTCTCTTTATATAACATTTTCTTCCAAAAATTCTAAAATACTTAACTGAGGGTGCATGTTCAAACCATAATTCATAAGGTGTCTTGTCTGTGTCTGCTCTAATTTGTACTTTGTTCATTGTATACACTATTGTGTTCACTGCTTCTCTCCAGAATATCTTCACCAAATCATTCTCAAATAACATAGCTCTTGCTGCTTCAGTCACTAATCTGTTCCTTCTTTTTGCAATACCATTTTGTTCAGGTTTTCTAGGGGCTGAAAACTATCTCTTAATGCCATTTTCTTCACAAAAGGTGTTAAACTCTCTAGAAGTAAATTCTCCACCTCTATCAGATCTCAAACATTTAATCTTCATTCCAAATTCATTCTCAACTTTATTCTTAACAATCTTAAACTTATCAAATGCTTCAGATTTTTCTTTAAGAAATGCAATCCAGATCGTTCTTGTAAAATCATCAACAAGAATCATAAAATACCTTTCTCCATAGAATCCTCTAGTCCTAGTAGGACCGCTCAAATCAGTATGAACAATTTCTAGCTTTTCTACAGATGTAAACTTCTTATTGGGAAAAGAACTTCTTTTCTGTTTAGCCATCACACATTCTTTGCAAATCATGTTAGTAGGCTTCATAATTTTAGGCAAATCTCTTACTGCAAGTGTAGTACTTACTTTCACAATGTTGTCAAAGTTTATATGAAAAAACCTTCTATGCCATAACCAACTGTCATTAATTTTAGTAATCAAACATGTCATCTTAGTAGGATTCAACTGAAATACATTACCTTTGGTTCTAGATCCAGTTCCAATCAAATTTCCATCTTTATCCTTTATCACACAAGTTTTCTCAGTAAACCAAATTTGATATCCCTTATCAACTAACTGTCCAACACTCAAAAGATTATGTTTCAATCCATCCACAAAATAAACATCATCAATATTAGCCTTTCCATCAAGAGTAATAGATCCTAGACCTTTAATCAAACAAGGTGCATTGTTTCCAACTCTAACAACTCCTCCATCATATTCGTTTAACTTTATGAACTTTTTCATGTCTCCAGTCATATGGTGTGAACAACTACTATCTATAATCCAATCAACTTTCTTTTCAACTTGAGAAACTAAGGCTTTTTCTTCCTTGACATCAGTTTCAAAATTTTCTTCTTTATTTGCTATAAATCCTATGTCATCATTATTCTCATTATCACTTTCACTTAAGGTTCTCTCTATACTAGCTTCAAGATCTTCATCATTAGCATAATAACATTCCTTAGATCTTCTAAGTTTAAAATTTTTTATGTACTTTTTAACTCTCTTAGGACATTTAGATGCAAAATGACCATATTCTTGACAAGTCCAACATTTAAAAATTTTCTTACCATCTGGTTCTCTCTTCACAAGCAAGGCAATACCTTCTTCAATCTTCTTGTCTTCTTCATTTCTAGATCTCCTGTTGCCAGCATAATCTCCGCTCACACTAATGCTTCTTGACAAAGTATGGTGAACACTAAGAGCACTGAATGCTGTCTCCATTCTAGGTAAGTCTCCTGATAACCTCAGGTTCATCTCTGCTGCTTCCAATCTTCCAAGAAGAGTCTCTCTTGTAAAGTTTGTAGTACAAGGTATAACTTGTTCAATCATCTGTGTTGTCTGCTTAAATACAGGAGTCAATGTTAGAATTTTCCATATCACTTCATTCTCTATCTTTGTTCCTCCACAAGTTTTTATACCTGTAACAATTTCTGACATTCTACCAATATAGCTTCTAATAGATTCATCTTCCAACATTATTATATCTTCAAATGCACATATCCAATTATGTAATCTAACTCTTTTTGCATGTTCATCACCTTCAAAAGTAGAGTGTAAATCTTTCCAAATTTCATGATATTTTTTCAAACATTTTACCTGACTGTACTCATTCTCCGGAAGGGCTGTCAAAAGTGCTTCTCTTGCAAGTATGTTACACATGAATAGATCTCTCTCATCAGCAGTACATGTTTCAAGATTTTCCTCTTCAATGATAGTCTTATCATTCTTTGTAATCAACCAATAACTTGGTCCTAAACATAGTAGGTGTGTCTTCATCTTTTCTTTCCAACTGTCAAAATTTACTCCATCAAACTTAGGGCTTTCTTTCCTGAAATTTGCCATGGATCTCCTTAAGCTGTTAAACTTCTTTTTCAAGGACCTATCGCTCTGATACCAATTGTTAGAAAGTAAATTCCACCAAAATAACTGAGAGGGGGGGGGGGTGAATCAATTATCAGATAATTATAACTTTTATCAACTTCAAGAACATTAAACCATGTAAGCAATATAATTACCAACCATAGAAAGATATTCATACACAATAACACAATGACACAAGATATGTTGACTAGGGAACCTCTTGATCAAAGAGTAGACCCCAGTGGGAATGATGCCCACAAAAGATGCACTAATATGAATATTCCTTGTGAAAGGATGGACTTTGTTAAGAGTCTTATGAAATACATTCAGTACATATGAATTCCTGTTAGGAGATTTTGAATCCCTGTTAAAAGATTCTGACCCTGTTAAGAGTTATGGAAGATAGAAGGACCCATTGCCCAAACAACTTCAGGGTAAGATCACTGAACACACTGTCCAAATAATCTTGGTATTAATTAATAGAATAATATGTTACCTCTTCTCTGACTATGCCAAACTGCACTCACTATTACACTAGATCTCAATTTCAGATCTCTGTACTTTGCATGTCTTCCTTCACAATTCGCTTTCACATTTAGCTCTTTTATTCACTTCATATTCATACACTACTATCCTCTTCTACATTGCAACAAGGAAACACATTCCTTCCTTTATACCACACTCAAATAACTACAAATGAGTTGGCATACAATTACAAAATTAAAGTTTCCATACGCTACATCAAAATTACACAAAGCTGTCAGCTTCCAAATACAATAAATCTTCATTTGTGCGACCTCAAAGTTTGTGCTATCATCCATGTCACTATCAATGTGTCTTCAAATTCCATTTAACTGTGCAAAATCAGATTCCATCTCGATTAGGAGATATTATCCAATTTCCACAAACTGCTACTCAGGAACACTGCCTGAATACTACTTCCCCCAAAATGCTCATAACTTCCATGAATAAAAGAATTACTATCTGTGCTCTTAAACATAGACATATAACATATCAAAGAGTATATCCTCAACATCACATAGCTCCAACTACAATAAACCACGTGCGTTAATTCAAACTTTGTCTACTTCTTTGCAAGTCTCCAGAAGATCACTGTGTTGACATAAATGACAATCATAGTCATGAATGCAACAACAACTGCTATAGAATGACTACCAAGCATTCATTCCTAACACCAAAAAGATCTCAAGATTTCCATGTCCACTCTAAAAGACATGCTCAAGCAAAGAATAATCCAATGCATCCCAATGGCCACAAAGGCCCATCAAAGAAAAAGCAAAATCCAATGCATCCCAATGGCCACAAAGGCCCATCAAAGAAAAATCAAAATCTAATGAATCCCAATGGCCATAAAGGCCCACCAAAGCCAAATCAAGGACTATGTGGATCCCAAAGCAAAAAGATGCAATGTATCTAAAATAAATATCCACAACAGCATCCAAAGTCGCTAATCCACCAGCTACTTATTCTTCTCCTCCATCTCCTCAATCTATTTTGGGTCTTTATGGCCCAAGATCTCCTAGCAAAAATCCTCCATCCTATCCACATCTATCTTCCAAAACCCATCCAATTCATCCACCTTCCTCACAACATGTGCCAATGTTGGTCCTAGAAACATTCCCTTATCATGATCAATTCCCATCATTCCATCCAAACACTTTCTACCACCATATCTCCCATCTACCCCATCCCATCCATACCTTTGTATAATCCTCCCATCCCAGTAAAGTTGTACCAACATCCAGACAAATTAGAAAGGAATCAACAAATCAAAAAGTCAATGAAAGATCAGCACAAAGTCAACAACAAATTAGAAAATCCATAAAAATTTAAAAAAATCAATAAAAATGTCAAAAAAGAAAAGAAAAGAGAAAAACATTCATCCAATGGTGAAAACCTGACAATTCAAGCACCTTGGACAAGTACCATGATGAAAACTTGGCAAATAGGCATCATGCATAATCCCCCTAGTTCCTTTCTCCAATTGGGGGAAAGTCCCTTCTATCACATTCTATCTAGCATCTCCTCCATCCCATTTTTCTTTCACCTCCTTCATCCTCCTTTGGATCTTGATAACAAAATAGAGACAACCGGGTATACATGCTTTTGACACACCTATCCTCTATCCATCCATCCTTCCTATAATTTTATCTTCTAGCTTCTTCCATCCAACTATCCTAGCTTCCATCTACCTTCCTCATCCTCATGTTGTCTTATCTTCCATCCTATCATACCCTCCACCAAATGCCTCTGAATGAATCAACTATCCCAAGTAGGGGCATCTTATTCCGTGGTGACATATTCCTTGGAGACCTATCTAAGTCCAAATCTTCCATCTCCTAAATCCTTATCTTCCATCTCCCAACAATTCCTCCAACATCAAATCTCAACATTTCCTCTATCCAAATCCCTCAACATTCTTCTATCCACATCTCCGAACATTTCATCTATCCAAATCCTTTAGTAATCCTCTATCCCCATCTCTCAGCAATCCCAAGCAATCCTCTATCTCAATCCTAAGTAGTTCCTCCATCAACATCCCTTAGCAGTTCCTCCATCCCAATCCCTCAGTGTTTTCTCCATCTTTTCATCACTGGTACTTTCCTTGTCATTGGTATCTAGCTATAGGCTACCCCCATACAATCCAATGATATCCATCCATATCTAAACATTTTCACGACAATCTTCCAACATCTTCAAATTCTATCCACATCCTCTAGCTATCCAACATCCAAGGTCAAGCCAACCGACCCAATCAAATCCTTAGTCTTGTTACAAGACTTGATCTCAATCCAATAATCATCATTGGGATGCTTCCTGCCCAAATTCATGTCATTCTAAGGTACATCATCCATCATTATCCTATCCACCATCAATCCATCTTGGCTTTCCAGCCCAAACTAGGACATCATCTTGCATATCTTTGGAGCTTCAACTTCATCCCTAGATCTCTTGTACATCCTATGCAAAGTCTTGTACCATAGCCTCAGTTGTGTCTCCACTTAAGCTCATTTTTACATATGTATCTTTAGGTCCCATCCTCTACATCATTCAACCCTTGAGTCATCGCGACCTATCCAGCTAAGTGCTTCAGCAATCATCCCTTGGTCCTTTTGAGGTTCAAGTATCTTACCTATCTCTTGTCATAGGAATCCTTATCTAGTTATCCACCATCTACTTCATGTCATATCCTTTGAGTTTATCAATCCTTACCCTAAATTAGAATCATCCTAGCACTACCCTTTGAATAAGCATTGTCAGGGCATCTTGTACTTGTCTTTGTAGGCCTCATCATCTCGAGCAAGAGATTGACATACCCTGGCAAAAATCTCATCTTCTGAAGATCAATAGTCTATCTTAGGATGAAAAATCCAATCCTATTTGATCCTACATTAGGAAGTAACAACTCATCCCCGACACTTGGTAATCCTCCACCATCAATCCTTAGCAAATCAGTCATCATCCATCATCCTACCTATGGAAAAAGGTGTGTGAGATACTTGTTATTTAATTTGTTCCTTTGGGTCTTTGCTTATCTTTTGAGCTCTCTTGTAAAATATTCTCATCCTTCGTATCATATCATCCCATCCTATTGTACATATCCTTGTCAGTCCTGCAACAACATTTGATCAGATATCTTGTCCCACCCAGCCTTGCACTTCAACATCTTTCGTCGATTATCCTTGATCACATGATTATCCTTGGTTCATCATTTTCCAATCAACAACACAACATTATCCCCATCAACACAGCTCTGCATAGATGTATCCTTCTATATTGTCTGAGAAAAGAAATCAAATTGGGTCCATGATGATGTATCCTTCTTCATGTTCAGACCTAATCTCCCCCCATCAATCAATCCATCAATCTCTCTCCTTGGAAAAGGATGTCTTTTGGAGTTATCATTTTGATCTTGGATTTTTTTCCTTTGGATCTTGTTAATCTTTTACGACTTCTCATTTTTCCTCTCCTCAAACTCACCACAATCCTTTATATCATGGTGCACTGTGAATGAGGACAATTTGGGGCAAGGTCTTTTGATCTTTTGGTTTTTCTTGCGAGTCATTCGTGTGTTTGTGGTTTCTCCAGTACTATTTTGGCCACGCCTCCTCCAGGTTTCATGTGTGATGCTGTGGAAACCCTTTGCGTGCTTGTTTTTTGTGTCAGTCCTATGCAACGCTAGTGAAAAGGCTTTGAGTTCCCAGTAACCTTGGCAGGTCTCTAGCATTGCTATATCAAACTAGGTTGTGCTCTCGAAAAAATCCAACACAAGGAGCTCCCAAATCCCCCTATCCTGCATCATATAGATTAATCTTGCATCTTGTATCCATCATTTAGCATCATATTGCATTCATGCATCTTTTCTCTTGGAATGTCATCTGTTTATCCCCCCTTCTCGTCTTCTTCCATCCCTTCCCTTCTATGTTCTTTTTGAGAAAATTCCACAACGTTTCCTCTTTGCACTATTTTCTCGAGAGGGCACAACCCCTTATCTTCTAAATTCTAGCCTGAGGCATCTTATTTTCTTGTCTTTGACACCACATCACTTGTGGCATCACATCAAAGAGGGAAAAAATGTAGACACCTAAAATGCCTTTGCCAAAATACAAATATTTTATTTTGCAGAAAACCCTAATGACATCATCATTTATTAATTATTTATTTATTTTAATTAATTAATTAGTTTTTATTGTCATTATCCCTTCTCCTATTTTAATTAAAGATATTTAATTAAGAAACCCTAGCCAAAATCATTTAAATCAAATTTAAATGATTTCCCCCCTATTTATTAAATCATTATTTGATAAATAATGTCACAATCCTTAAATAAATTTAATATTTATTTAAAACCTAAAACCCTATAATCTTCTAGAGAACCCTAAACCCTTCTAAACTTTCCTAAACTCTTCCTAAACCTTATTAGAAGGTGATTCCTATCTTTTTTAGTCTAAACCACTCCTTTGACTTTTGGTCAAACCCCCTCATTAATGAGCCTTACAGACTCATTAACAACTCCTTACACCCTCATTAAAGATGTTACAACGTCATAATGAATCCCATGCCTTCTCTTTCACCTTGGTTCCCTAGGCACACTTCCCTAGTGTTTCTCACACATGTGTGAGCAACACTTAACCCTCCTCCATCTAACCTTACCCCTAACTCAACCCCAGACTCTACCCCAAACCCTAACTCTGACCCCAACTCCACTTGATCCTAACCCAAGTCCTTAGGAAAATCCTATAAATACTCCTCTTTCCAAGAGCAAAGTATTAGCTTAGTTCATATCATCCATGCATTGTTATCATACACATTTCTATCTAGATCATCTTAGCATTTAGCATAATTGTTAGATTTCATTATATTTTATGCTTTCTAACTCATCCTAGAATAGATTAATGGATTAACCTTGTTTATTGTTAATATTTTCTAATGATTTCTACATCACATCACACTTCATTTGGCTTAAAATCAATCTAGCATAGGCATTTGTAGCTTAATCTTCATTTCAGCTTCATTAGGCTCCTTGAGGCTCTAGGGGAAAATTAGGTGTTCTATACCTGATTCTATGCCACTATGGGGTTCTCATGGTCCCTATTTGATCCTAAACCTTCCTAATTTGCATTAGGGACATGCTCCAAGTGTTTTGAGAGCACATCCACATCCCTAAATTGAGAGAAAATTGAATGGTGACAGGGTGCTCCCGTTGAGCTCTATATGAAGTGTCTTTACAAATTGCTTTTACTATATGCTAGTAATATGATGTTAGGATAATGTTTGAATGTCTACGCTTGTTTCGAATATGTTAGGTTTTCTCTGATCACAGCCTTGAACAAATGTTTCCCAAAAATTTGGTAGACCATCTAGGGCAATAAGTGTTAGCTCCTTAGTTTTAGTTTGGTATCCAAGTGTTGATAATTGATTCCTTAGAGTCAATATTCTCATAAAGCATGTATTGATAGATTCTCCTTTGTTCATACTTATATGATTGATTTATCTCTTAAGGACCAAAGTCTTGTTGGAGTTATTTATTTCATATGTGCTTTCAAGTGCTTTAAACATATGATATGCAGTTTCATATTTTGTTAAAACTTGTACGATATGATCTCTAACTCCATCAACTATGACTTTCATGGCATTTTCATTTCCTTCAATCCATGCTGTTTCTCAGGATCATTCTCCGGTTCTGGTTTATTTTCTTTCACAAATGACCCAACTTTATTTTCTTTTAATATCATCATAATTCTGAATTTCTATGACGAAAAATTATTTCCTCCTTCTAGCCTGTCTTCAAATCAAATTATAGTTGCCATAGAGGAATGTAATGTTCTTCAGATTAAATTTGAATCTCTCAAGTTCAATTGCTACTATGATCCTTCCTAACTTGGCTTTGATACCATGTAAATGCAAAATGAACCTATATTAAATCTAAGTTGTTAACAAATAATTTAATTTTATCTTTGGCATGTATATACCTCTTTTGAGTTTGAGGAGTAATTATATTTAATTACTTTAGAACCTATTCGATGAACTTGCACTTATATATTTCTGTGTTATTGTCATCGATTTAATTTGCAACCTAATATATAGATTTTGCAGTGAAGGGGAAAAGTCACGTCTATGATAGACGTGATACCTCAAGGAGTAATGCCTATCATAGGCATGACTGTTCACAACAGTTCACATGTTGTTAACATAATACGTGTTTGGTCGACTTACAAACTGATAATAATAATCACTATTAGACAAATATTAACTGACGATGTATAACATAAGTCGACGGTTAGTGATGGATATTTTAGTAAATCGATATCATCCGATCTTAAAATATATGTCATATTAATAATTAATAATAATGATATCAATATAATAATATTGATATCATTATTATTATTTATTATTTTATTATATTATAATTGATATAATCAATGTTTTATATATACCATATTGATATTATTATTATTATTATATATAAATTATAATTGATATTCTATTTGATCAAAGCTACTGTGATTAACAAACCATTTTCCTACATAGCTGGTGATCAATGTAGAGAAAACTAATGGTGGAACTCCATTCAAATTTGAAAACATGTGGCTAAGAGATGGTTCCTTCC
Organism: Chamaecyparis obtusa; assembly: GCA_027943335.1. Lineage (NCBI taxonomy): Eukaryota > Viridiplantae > Streptophyta > Pinopsida > Cupressales > Cupressaceae > Chamaecyparis > Chamaecyparis obtusa. Next base: position 21,994 of record BSBK01001259.1, on the reverse strand, counting down.
ATGAGCTAATCAGGGGTTGGTGGAATGAGGTTAAGATGAGAGACAAAACAAAGATGTATGGATTTATCTAGACACTCTTGCACACCAAAAGAAAGCTCAAATAATGGAATCAACAAAACTTCAAAGATATTTTGAAGGAGAAATATTGGGTGGAAGGAGAATTTAAGTAGCCTAAATGAGAAGTAATAGAGCATGGAATGGGGAAAGAGGAATTTGAAATGGAACAAAAACTAAAATTAGTGCTTACATAATTAATGCATAGGGAAGATATTTTATGGAGGCCAAAGTCAAGAGAAATATGGCTCAAGGAGACAAAACACTAAGTATTTCCATAAAAAATGATGAAAAACAAAGGAAGAAACCAAATTGTAGAAATAACCAAAGAAGATGGCACTAGAACACAAACCACTAAGGAAGTCAGTCAGAAACCAGTCCTGTATTTTCAAGGAATTTTTAGTTGGGAAATGGTAGGCAAGGAACAGGATATGGATGAATTTCTAAGCCACATCCCAGCCCTTCTCAATGAGGAAGATAATAGAGAACTCTTCAAAAGTGTCAGTCTAGAGGAAACAAAGAAAGCAGTTTTGCAATTAGGAGTAGACAAGGCGCTAGGGTCTGATGGCTTTCCTGTAAAGTTTTACCAGGTCTTCCAGGAGATCATTCATATGGATTTACATAAGACGATGGAGGAGTCTAGAAGGAAAATGAAAATGTTGGTTACTTTTAACCTAACTTTATTAGATCTAGTACCAAATAAGAAAGAGGTACAACCCATGGTAGATTTTGACCTATTGCGTTATGTAACACAATTTACAAAGTAATCACCAAGATTATAGTAAATATGCTATAAAAGGTACTAAACAAGATCATATTAGATGAAAAAAGTAACTTCTCACCAGGAAGATCAATAGTGAAAAGGATTATATTGCACACAAAGTCATCTACTCATCTAGGAATGCCAGATACCTGAGTATGGTGATCAAACTGGACATACTTAAGGAATATGATTTAGTAGAAAGATGATTCTTGATAAAACTCCTTTAAAAATTTGGCTTTAGGAATGAATGGGTCAATTGGCTCACCAACTATATTTTGAACTCAAAATTCTTAGTTTTGTTCAATGGGGTTGCACATGGCTTCTTCCCTTCCTCTAGGGGAATACGAAAAGTGGACCCATTGTCACTATTCTTGTTCACAATAATGGTCGAAGCACTTGGGAGAACCATTCAACATCAAAGGAATGTGAGAGGGAAGATGGAAAGGGATTGAAATTTTCCCAGGTTTGGACCTCAAGATAAAAGTACAAAGCCGTGTTACACTTTTATAAAGGAAATGATCAACATTGATTCAAGTTTTTAAATTAAATCACTAAAAAGTGGGATATATGTTGAGAATTTTTAAATTATGTAAACTAATGAAATGTTTAACTTTTAATGTTTATAATTTTTTTTAAAAATTAAAAAAAATATAAAATGTAGTTTTTAATAAAATAAAAACTAAAATCTACTTGTTGATAAAATGTTGAAATCAGAGTTACATCTCCTATCAACCTTTGTATAGTATTTTTTTCTTTTTTTATTCAATTTTTGTGTGTGTATAGATAACTTGAAACTTTAGTGCATGGATACATCTTTTCACTATTTTTTATAAATGTATATTTAAATATAAAATTAAGAATTTAAATGTATTGAAATATCTCTTTCCATTTGATGTCACCTTTTGCCTTAACTATTCATCCAAAATAGAAATAAATTATATCCTCTTGATATAGATTCTTTCCTCTATTATATCATATTTTTTTCCAAATTTCTAAAATAAATTTTACTATTTTTCTATGACAAGATGATCAATCATATATTTTTGTGCTGATAAATGCTTTCAACAAAACTTAAATATAAAGTATAAAAAATAATTAAAATACTAAAAAGATATATTTTTAGAAAAGTTCACTTATAGATATACAAAAGGGTATTTTTATATTTTTAAAAAATATCAACAAAAGTAATACAAGTTGTTGAAACAATGCTAATCTGAAATAACTTTTTTTTTGTTAATCAGACCCAAAGTTGTCTAAAATATGCATTCAATAGACACTTCCAATTCGAAAAGTTGAGACACATATATAACTTAGCTATAATGAATCTAGCTAGATGATATGTTTGACAAAAACTAAGTTTTAGCTAGAAATAATTAAATTCAGTTGTGCTAATAAGTTGGCCCAAAGTGTGACACAACTGTCTTTTACCCCCCAACTACTCATCAATAGTTTGTCGACAATACCATCCTATTTGGGAGTGCCTCAAGGTCGGAAGCTAGAATCATTAACCTAACACATTGGACAGATATGCACGAGGATGTCAGGACAAAGAATCAACTGGAGAAATTTGGAAGTTTTCTTCCTCAATGTCTAGCCAAGCCTACAAAGAGACATAGCCAGAATTATGGATCTAAGAATAGAAAATTTTCTTGGAAAATTTCGAGGAGTGCCATTATTTGGAGGGATAAAAAAGAAAGGTTACTAAGATAACTTAATCATACACTATAAGAAGAGAATGGAATTATGGAAGGGAAGTGGTTATCCTCAACTGCCAGGATACCCATGCTAAAATCGGTAGTCTCTACCATCCCCATTTACCTGATGTAATGTATGAAAATCCCCAAGGCTATAGAAGACATTCTTACACAAATTATGAGGAAGTTTTTTTAGAATGACCTAGATGACAAAAATAAAATCCCTTTGCTGTCGTGGGATAAAATTTGTAAGCCCTTTGGAGCAAAAGGGGCAAGAGTTAGAGAAATCCACAACATGAATCTGGCTATGGGCGCAAAATTGGTGTGAAGCATATATCAAGATGGAGAATGGAATTGAGTCCAAATTTTAAGATGGAAATATCTAGACTCTAATGAGCCCATTAGAATCCTAAATACCCTTGACCCACAAAAAAGATCCATAATTTGGAATTTCATCCTTAAATGTAGGAAAATTATTGTTAATCATATCACATTAGAAGTGAACAATAGTTAGTAGGATCAATTTTGGGAATATTCATGGGAGGGACACCCTACCCTTTTCACCCTTCCAGAACTTGACACAATCAGATATTAAATAACCAAAAGGTGGGGAAAGAAGCTCTGCGATTATGGGTATGTAGATAGAAATAATAGGAAACATGAATGGAAATAGAAATCATTCAAGGATATTCAAGCATCGGAGGAGCAAAAAATGCAATTAACTTATCTCTTAGAAGCTTGAGTCATTTTTTGCCTAGGGCAAGGGGATGAAATTCATTGGTGTGTATCAAAAGATGGAGATACAAAGTGAGGATAGGATATAAGGTGTAGGAGGCTATAATAGAAGATCCACTTTGGCCAAAAAATCTCTTATGGGGTAAATCCTATTCACCACGCATAGGGGCCTTTTCCTAGATGAAAATTCAAGGGTGGATCCTCACATAAGACATGTTTAATAGGATTGGCCTCATTGGGCCTAGGAGGTGTTCACTATGTAAGTAGTAGGATGACAATGCAAACCAAATATTTCTTACTTGTCCCTATGCAAGAAGTTGTTCAAGCAATTTTCTTTAAAAACTAAAATTATAGACTCCTAGGTCCAGGAACCTTGAGGAATGGTTTTACATGTGGCCATCTCAAGCTTAGAGAATTATCTTTGATAGTCTCTTGCAAGTCATCCCTTTGATGATGGTGTGAGAACTATGGAAAGAACATAACAAAAGGATTTTGAAGGGTGAATCCAAGACAAGAGAATGACTAATGATTAAAATGGAGAAGTCCATAACAAAGCTATTCAATACCACAATTAGGATGAAAAAAACAAAAAATAATGTCTTTTCACTATGGGATGATAAAATGAAAAAATATTTCAAAGGTCTTACTATTCCTACAATGGTAGGCACCACAAATGATAGTTTCAAGAGGAAGATGCATGATGAAACCCACTGGTGTTCCTTAGATACTAGATGGGTGAAAATTAATTTTGATGGAGCTACATGGGGAAACCCTAGTCCTAGTGGCATTAGAATCATGTTCAGGAATGAGGCACATGTTACCCTGGCAGAGCATAAAGAATACACTTGGAATGGATACAAACAACACAATAGAGTTGAGAGATGTATTACATGGACTATAAATGGGAATGCAACTCAGAGCTAAGAAAATACATCTGGAGGGTGACTCAATGATAGAGGTTAATGCCATTAGACAACTCTTACCCCGAATTGGAGGCTAAATAGATGGGTAAAGAAAATAAGGGATAAAATCAATGAGTTGAAGGAATTTAGGATAATCCATATCTACCACAAAGGAAACTCAATGATGGATGATCTAGCTAAGAGGACCATTATAGAGGAAGATAGTCGACAATATTTAGTGATAACCCAAGCACAAACCTGACCATATGACAATCTGAATGTAAGGAAAGAGACTTGATATAATTATTGAAGGATGGAGGAGTTGGAATACGTAAGGTGAATGATGTATCTTCGAGATGCACTATAATTAATTCTCCTTGGGACCATCATTGCCAGAACACATCTCCCCATGATTACATGATCAAAGATTTAGGTGACATGGGTATATTGCATGTGACATGTGGGGGATTTAAAGAATGATGAAACAAGGTATAAAGTACATTGAGGATATTAATACCATGTCATTAATGTTGATTGTGAAATGAACCATATGGGGTCAAATTTGTGCCAAGGTAGAGAGAAAATAACATGGATTGGAAACACGTCATGATAGGTGATATCGTGAATGGTATTAGAAGGTACACCCGAAAAGACACTCATAAAGGTATGCTTGTGTGAAGGATTTGGAAAATTAATGACAAGTGGAATCAATCTATATAACCCTAGTGTGGGATAGAGATGACTCACGTTGTGAAATATAAAGTGAGTAAAACTTGGAGCTATGGATACCCCCATTTGTCTAGAGTTGACTAGGAATATGGTGTCATTTTTTGGGGAGGTTGCAGATAAACGTTTATTGCGAATGTTGGTTGTTAAACATATGTTGGTATTTCAAGCTATGAAGGAGGTTTTAGGGAATGAGTGTTTGTGGACCTACCAAAGGTACATGGTGAACACAAATATCAGTACCATGATCTTGGCCTTTGCACTTACTAGAGGTGTGCTGAAGGCTAAAGCTAAGAACCTGTATTAGAGAGTTTTTGGGCACAAATATCTTTGGGAGATAGATGCAATTTTGGATAATGTGGATGGTCAGAATATGATTCTAGTGAAATAATAATATTATTTAGGACCTGGTTGTGGGTACAAAGGAGATATAAATAAGTTCCCCCTCATTTCCACTATGGAGTTGGTAGAATTGAAGGTGAGGTTTGGTGACATTGTCAGAAACCTAGAGTTTTTGTAGAGGGGGGTTGCTATCCTCTCCCCATCAAAAAAATATTGGATGAAGGTGTACAAAGAAAGAGAGGGTTTCTAGGTCCTTGATGAAAGAGGTGAGGAGAAAAAGGGTATGGAAACCCCTATGTTACTAGGCTCTGGTGAAGATTGGCTAGAGGTTGACTCTAGGGATGTGAAGGACATTGTGAATGGACTTGATGTTAGAATAATTAAGAGGGGGGTGAATCAGTTATCCAGTGTCCCAATTCAAAATGTATAATCCAAAACAATTATACTACTTCTACAATTTGGTAACCATAGAATACTTCCACTGTCTGTGTATTTACCAATTGACAATCTAAACTCTGTATTAATTACCGATTAAATCTAACATGTAATATGTAAAGTATGATCAAAAACAAATATCACAATCAACACATAACACAAGAGATTTAACGTGGAAACCCTATAAAGGGAAAAACCACTTGGGACCGGCAACCCAAAATTGTTCACTCTTCTGAAGTGAGGTTGGTGAAGACTCAACCCTGTTAAAAGTTTACAAACACACTGTTAGGTGTGACCTTGTTAGAGGATTTTAGACTAGAAGTTATCATCCAACCAACAGTCACTTTGGGGTTGACAGGATAACAATGTTCACTCTATGAATGAAACATCAAAAGACTTTCATAGTCCACTCAGTTAAGAGATTTAACTATGTACAATGGTTAAATGTGTAACAATAGGTGATCTACCTAAATACAACTTTAGTTTGTAGTTTACAGATCAATGTTTAACTCATTCAAATACTTTTGACCAATATAACACTTCATATTTAATACTATATCAACTTACTGTCCGTCGGTAATAACTCTCTGTAGCTCGGTAACTATTTTGTAGCTCAGTTCTTATTAACCAGTATGATCAAAAAAACTTTTTCACATGATTATTCTATAGTATCTTCTTCTTCCAGCATCTTTTCATAATGAAATCAATGTCTCTTATATAGATGAGTAAATCATTTTCTTTTCCTCCATTAGATTTTGCCGCTTAATCATATTCATAGATTTTGCCGCTTTAAGCTCCCTCGGCTGATGTGTCAGTAACATGTTTCAATCTGCTCCATTAGATCCTTTTGATTTATGTTAGCCGTCGATCTTCATAACAAACATTATCTGTTACCTCTATTTCATCCACTTTATAGCTCATCACTTTATCGGCTAAACCGATCAGTTAATTCCTTTCTATTTTGCTCGGTTAACAAAGAAATGCATCGGTGAACACAAGCTTAGTTAATATTGCACTCGGTATACACTACACTTCGTCGATGTATACTAAAATGCTTTATTTACCGACAACATTGCTTTGTGTCTTTTAGCTCTATTCTTCATCATAGATGAATGCAACATAATAAAGTCAATTCCATCAAGTCATAGACTCATCAACAAGTTACTCAGTGTATTCCTTATCCTCATCTGTCATATACATCTTCCTCATGTAGATATTTCTATCTTCATCTCTTTCACCTTCCTTCAGATGTGTTGGTATAGTAACTTACAAGATAAGTACTGTCAAGCTAGTTGACATCAATGACAACATAATACTGATTTAATCATCTTTCATATCTAATCATCAACTCCTTAGTAATCTTTGAATTACAGATTCTTCATTCTGGTTTTGAATCAGTTGTAGTTGATCAATCTCTCCCTTTGGCATTGATGGCAACTCAAGTAATATGAAATGTACCATACACATACCAAACATGTTTTCTACAACTCTATGATCAAATGCTATGTAGTGTAAGCTATTTAATCACTATGTTACTAAAACAACATTATAAAATACAGCTTTGTCATTCTGTAGATATAATCTTTTCAGTTCTCAATTTCCTTTCAGATCATCTCTCCCTTAGATAGTTCTCATCGGTGCAAATCTCCTTTTCTTTTCATATTATTTATCTCTCCCTTTGACAAAAATGCCAAAGAAATAAATAAATAATCAGCTCTGTAGTAGCTAAATAATTCTCTGGTGTCCAATACTCCCTCTGTATCTGAGTATATTGATATCCCAAACTATTTCAGTTCTTCAAACTTAATCACAACCTTGAACAAATTTCAAAGTGTGAACTATGCCACATCAACATGGATGATCTTCTGATAAGATTAGGCTGATGCAACATCTAGATCACATTAGTGACCGATAGACAGGGGACAGACCCCAAGTCTAGTTCTCAAATATTCAAAAGTGTCCTTTGGTAGAGGCTTTGTAAAAATGTCTGCAAGTTGTTCTTTAGATGTAAAAAATTCTAACTTTACTTGCTTCTCTTGCACTTGTTCTCTTAAGTAGTGATACTTAATTGATATATGCTTTGTCTTTGAGTGCATCACATGATTCTTTGAGATATTAATTACACTTGTGTTGTCACAGTATATGATCATCGGGTCAGTGATTACCTCATTCATTCCTTCCAACACTTGTTTGATATATGCAATGTTTGAGCAATTAGTAGCAACAGCAACATACTCTGCTTCAGCTGTAGACTGAGAAATACAAGCCTACTTTTTACTTGTCCAGGTTACAAGTCTTTCACCAAAGAAAAATGCTCCTTTGGTGGTACTTTTTTTGTCATCCACATTTCTAGCCCAATCGACATCGGTGTAAACTTTCAACTCAAACTTACCTTCCTTAGGATACCATAATCCATAATCCTCTATCTTTTTTAGATATCTTAAGATTATTTTAGTAGCAATCATGTGTGATTCTCTAGGGTTAGCAGAATATCTAGCAACAATTCCCACAACATGTGCTATATCTGGTCTACTATGAACTACATACATTAGCTTGCCAATCATGGATTGGTAAATTGTTTGGTTTACCTCTGTAGTTTCATCTTCCTTTGTTAATTTACTTCTAGTAGCCATTGGTGTTCCCACAGGTTTAGCATCTTCCATGCCAAATGTCTTCAAGACTTCCTTTATGTACTTGGACTGTGTGATGAATATCCCATCACTCTGTTGTATCACTTGTAATCTGAGAAAGAACTTAATCTCTCCGAACATAGACATTTCAAACTCATTCCTCATGTCATCAGTAAAAGATTTACATATATGATATTGACCTCCAAAAATAATATCATCAACAAAAATTTCAGCAATGATAATAGTGTCATCAGTATCACCTTTCATGTACAAATTGTTGTTCTCACTGGTTCTTACAAATCCAGTACTTAACAAGTAAGTATGCAGTCTTTCATACCACGCTCTCGATGCTTGCTTTAAACCATATAAAGCTTTGTGTAATCTACATACCATGTTTCTGTTGTCTGGATCAATGAACCCTTCAGGTTGTTCTATGTAGACCTCTTCTTCAAGTATACCATTCATAAATGCTGATTTCACATCCATTTGATAAACCTTAAATTTCTTGTGTGCAACATATGCAAGTAACATTCTAACTCATTCCAATCTAGCAACAGGTGCAAATGTTTCACCATAATCAATGCCTTCTTCCTGTGCATATCCCTTGCATACCAATCTCACTTTATTTCTTGTCACTTCACCATTTTCATTCATTTTGTTTCTGAATATCCATTTAGTACTGATAACATTCTTATCTTTTGGCCGGGGTACTAAGGACCAAGTTTTGTTTTTCTCTATTTGTTATATTTCCTCCTTCATTGCATTAACCCATTCTTCATTTTCTAATGCAACTTTCACATTCTTTGGTTCAAATTCACAAACCAAACATGTACCTTATCTTGTTTTGATTCTAGTCTGCATTCTAGCTTGTCTGTTTCCAATAATTTGTGTCTCAGGATGATGCCTTCTAACAAAACTAGACAATACTCAGTTTCTTCTTTCTTGTTCATCCTGTTCAGGTTCATTTGCTTGCTCAGTAGCACCATCTTGTTTGTCGATTTCCCTTTCCTGTTCCTCGGGGTTATTTTCCTGCTGACCGATTATCACAGGTTGCGACTTCGGTAGATAGTTAGGAAGTTCAATGTAAGTGAATCTACCATAGTCTTCTGGTTCCTTTCTTTCTTCTGTGTTTATGTCATCATGCTCATCAACACAAACATTAGTACTTTCAATCATCTTATTTGTAACCTTATTCAGACATTTGTATGCTTTACTCTTAGTAGAATATCCTAAGAATATTCTTTCATCACCTTTAAAATCAAATTTCCCATTTCTCTCATCCTTCAGAATAAAAAATTTGCTCCAAAAATTCTAAAATAACTTATAGTAGGTTTGTGTCCAAACCATAGCTCATAAGGTGTCCGGTTGGTGTCCTTCTTCAGTTGTACTTGGTTAAGCACATATATAGTTGTGCTGACAGCTTCCCTCCAATATGTCTGAGCAACATTCTTTTGTAGCATTAGTGTTCTAGCACAGAAAATGATTGACCTATTCCTTCTTTTAGCAATCCCATTTTGCTGAGGTGTTCTTGGTGTAGAGACCCGTCTCTTAATACCATTCTCATTACAGAAATTAGTAAATTCATCAGAGATAAATTCACCTCCTCTATCAGATCTTAAGCATTTGATTTCTTTTCTTGTCTCTTTTTCTACCTTAGCCTTATACCATTTAAACAACTTAAAAGCTTCAGATTTGTCTTTCAGAAACATAACAGTCATCAGTCTAGTGTAGTCATCAACAAAAAGAATAAAGTATCTATCACCATAATAGCTCTGAGTTCTCATGGGACCACATAGGTCGGTATGAACCAATTCAATTATCTTCTTTGTTGAGTAGTCTTTTCTTTTAAAACTGGACTTAGTCATCTTACCTTTTTGACATTCATGACACATAACATGATCCGGTTTAGACAAGTTAGGCAATCCTCTAACTCTTTTCTTCTTGCTAATCTTGACCATGTTATCAAAATTCACATGACATAACCTCTGATGCCACAACCATGCATCTTCATCTTTCATTAATAAACAAGAAGATTGATCAATATCAAGATAAAATAGATTACCTCTAGATTGTGTATCAGTTCCAACAAGTCTTCCTCCATCGTCATAAATTCTTACCTTTCTACTCTCAAAAGAAAGTCGGTGACCTAAGTTGTTCAACTATGCCACACTTATCAAATTATAGTTTAGTCCATCTACCCAGTATGCATTCTCACATTTTATTTTGTCATTAATCATCAGTGAACCTTTACCTCTCACCATACAAGGTGCATCATTTCCCATTCTAATAGATCCACCATCATATTCATCAATTAGATCAAATTTATCTATATCACCAGTCATATGATGTGTGTAGCCACTGTCTATGATCCATGTATCATTTCTACTTACTTTAGAGATCAGTGCTATTAGCTCATGTTTCTTTTCTTCCTTTGAATCATCCTTCATAGCAACAAATACTACTTCTACATCATCATCAGTGTCAGATTCAGATTCAAATTCTTCGGCTATGTAACATACCTTTTTCCCTTTGTCATAGCTATCTCGGTTGTCTCTGTTGTTGTGTCGGTAGCCTCTGTTGACTCTTCTCCCATAGCTTCCTTCATATCGGTCTTTTGATCTATCATCATCTTTCTTATTCGGACATCTAGCAATGATGTGGCCAACTTCTTTACAATTAAAGCATGCTAGAGGTAACTTGCCTCTATATCTTCCCTTACCTTTGGGAAATCTTCTGGCCATAAGAGCTTCAAGCTCATCAAGTTCATCATCGGTATTGCTGTCACTATCATTGTTCTTATCATTCTTGCTACTAGACTTACCAATCTTCAAAGAGGACATGACAGTGGATTCAACAGAAGGTTCAACACTATTGTCAAAGTTATTCAATTCAAAAGTTGTAAGCTTACCGATCAGAGTGTCAAGGGTGAGGTTGGATGTAGCCCTTGTTTCATGAATTGCAAAGATCCTGATCTCATAAACTAGCAGCAAAGTTCTAAGAATCTTGCTTATCACTGTTTCATCATCAATAGCTCTGCCAGATGCTCTAATAGCATGTACTACCTCTTTTAGTTTGTTTGTGTATTGCACAATGTTCTCACCTTCTTTCATCTTCATATCATCAAATTGATCTCTTAGACTTTCTGCTCTGGCTCTCTTGACATTCGCATGTCCACTATATATTAGAGTAAGCTTGTCCCACATCTTCTTAGCAGTATCACATCCCTTGATATCATTAAATTTGGCATCAGTACAGGCAGCAACAAGTTCCATCATAGTGATATTGTGTGCATGCCTATCCTTCAGTTGATCAAGAGTAAGGAGACCTGGTGTTAGTTCAATGTAGCCATTCTCCATCAATTCTAGTGCAGAATTCCCAATTCTAGATATGTGAAACTTCATCTGGCTTTGCCATACTGCAAAATTATATTTGTTCAGCTTTGGCACTTCCCTCTTATACATCTTGAGACCTTTTTGCTGAAGTCCTTAAAATTCTATTCTAAGCAACCTGGCTCTGATACCAATTGTTAGAATAACTGAGAGGGGGGTGAATCAGTTATCCAGTGTCCCAATTCAAAATGTATAATCCAAAACAATTCTGCTACTTCTGCAAGTCGGTAACCATAGAATACTTCCACTGTCTGTGTATTTATCGATTGACAATCTAAACTCTGTATTAATTACCAATTAAATCTAACATGTAATATGTAAAGTATGATCACAAACAAATATCACAATCAACACATAACACAAGAGATTTAACATGGAAACCCTATAAAGGGAAAAACCACCTGGGACTGACAACCCAAAATTGTTCACTCTTCTGAAGTGAGGTCAGTGAAGACCCAACCCTGTTAAAGGTTTACAAACACACTGTTCGGTGTGACCTTGTTAGAGGATTTTAGACCAAAAGTTATCATCTAACCAATAATTACTCTGGGGTTGACAAGATAACAATGTTCACTCTATGAATGAAACATCAAAAGACTTTCATAGTCCACTCGGTTAAGAGATTTAACTATGTACAATGGTTAAATGTGTAACAGTAGGTGATCTACCTAAATACAACTTCAGTTTGCAGTTTACAGATCAATGTTCAGCTCATTCAAATACTTCTATCTAATATAACACTTCAGATTCAATACTGTATCAACTTACTGTCCATCGATAATAACTCTCTGTAGCTCGGTAATAGTTTTGCAGCTCGGTTCTTATTAACTAGTATGATAAAAAAAACTTCTTCACGCGATTATTCTACAATATCTTCTTCTTCCATTATCTTTTCATAATGAAATCAATGTCTCTTATATAGACGAGTAAATCATTTTCTTTTCCTCCATCAGATTTTGCCACTTAATCATATTCATAGATTTTCCTGCTTTAAGCTCCCTTGGCTGATGTGTTAGTAACATGTTTCAATCTGCTCCATTAGATCCTTTTGATTTATGTTACCTGTCAATCTTCATAACAAACATTATCTGTTACCTCGATTTCATACACTTTACAACTCATCACTTTATTGGCTAAACTGATCAGTTAATTCCTTTTTGTTTTTCTTGGTTAACAAAGAAATGGATTGGTGAACACAAGCTCAGTTAATGCTGTGCTTGGTATACACTACACTTCGTCGGTGTATACTGAAATGCTTTATTTACTAACAACACTGCTTTGTGTCTTTCAACTCTATTCTTCATCATAGATGAATGCAACATAATAAAGTCAATTCCATCAAGTCATAGACTCATCAACAAGTTACTCAGTGTATTCCTTATCCTCATCTGTCATATACATCTTCCTCATGTAGATATTTTTGTTCTTCATCTCTTTCACCTTCCTTCAGATGTGTCAGTATAGTAACTTACAAGATAAGTACTGTCAAGCTAGTTGACGTCAATGACAACATAATACTGATTTAATCATCTTGCATATCTAATCATCAACTCCTTAGTAATCTTTGAATTATAGATTCTTCATTCTAGTTTTGAATCAGTTGTAGCTCATCACTTGTACATAGATGATGTAAAAGGGACTACCCTGTGAAGGCTAGGGAATCCCATGAAAAGAAACTAAAAAATGAGGCATAGAAGTGGCAGTTGGTAATTGACCTTGATAGTCTCCTATTCTCAGATCTGTGTGGCCTGCAAAAAATGATGGGAGGTACACATGAGTCTAGGGAATTTATGTGTTAGTTGGGTAAAATGCATATGTTTTTTTAATGTTAGAGTATGATCTTTCTCTCTATTAACAACTATAAGGGTGGGTGTTAATATGTTATAGTAATATGTGTAGATGCTAGGAAATAACAATTTTGTAGATAATTGGGTTTATAGAAGATGAAGTAGTAATATGATCTGGTATTTGTATGAATCAGTATTCTAGGATTCTAGATACACCAATTTTGGATAGAGTATAGGGGTAGATGGAGATATCTAAAAAAAATGTTGTGCACTGTAACTCTTTTTTGATATAATATAAAGGGGGTTGATCCAATCTGACTATTTAAATAAAAATAATAATACTTGAACAATCAATTAATTCTAATTAAGTGGTTTCTCTTTTAATTTAAATGGTTTTACTATTTATAAAAATTAGTTGGTATAAGTTTTGTTGATTTAAATTAATTTTAAAATATATATTTTTCTCCATTTTTAATGAATGCAATTAATTGAAGCACGTACATGCGCACATATGTACACATACACATATGTATATGTATGTACACATACATATATTGGATTTCAAAGTGTATACTAATTGTTTATTATATTTCCATATCTTGATGTTCAATAGATCCCACAAATATATAGGAGTTTAATCACCTATATTATATTAATAACTCCTAATCATATGATCAATAGTTGTAATAATTCATATACAATCCTAGTTAATTACTCTCAAATCTATAATAGACAAAACACTATTTTTTAGTACATTCAAAGCTCTAACATTGATTCTTAACTACTCACATGCATAGAAACTCTCTCTCTCTCATTTTATAACTTAGATATGCACACAAAACATCAACTTAATTCTAAAAGTATAGACTTCTTAAAAAATCACCAAGAAACTTCCAAACAAATTAAAATTAAATAAATAAATTAAACATGTTAATAAATGTATTGTAATGCCCCGTTAGAGAACCCAGGAGAAAATAACCTAAAAACATGTTACTAAGTTTATCAAATAATTTTTTTCTTAAGAGTTTACAATCAAT
>BSBK01001258.1:845000-929569 GCA_027943335.1 Chamaecyparis obtusa | reverse complement strand
AGTATATTAATAGCATCATGAAATGTAGACCAAATTTTTAGAAGGTTTTCCATTGGGCTAAAGTAGCATAATGATAACATCTGAATAATTTTTGAGGTATCTCATTTCATCCTTGATCATTATTTTTGACTTCTTTGTAATCACTATTTTATGCATTATTATGTCTATCTTTTATGGTTTCATCCTTGACATCTCTTCTCATTTCATCTTTGAACTCTATGCTGCTACACCAGGTTAATCGTATTAAGCACCAATAGTCAAATGTTCTTTGCCTTGTTCAATTTTTAACCACACGTCAATTTTAAAGGACTAAAGAGAAGTATGAGTTTGTGATGTTTGAGCATGCATTGTTCATTTTGAAATACCAAAATAAAAGATGAATCGATTCTAGATTAACAAGATTAAAAACCACATGCTAGCAATTAGTTTTGGAATTCTATGATAGAAATAAGGTTAATGTCACAACAAATGAAATTTTCTAAGATTCTCCTTCTCCACACCTTGTCCACGCAGGTGTCAATAAATCCTTCTTCTCTGATTTATACCTCCAAAGCATTGATTTGTTGTATCTTAGTTGGTATCTTTTGTTTTATATCTCTTTCTCTTCTTCTTTGCTCAACAGGTTCTTGATTCTTGACTTTTTTGTATTTTGATGGCCAAGTGCATTACATCAAATGCATATTTTCAACATTAAAAATGTGCTATTTTACAATAGAGAATAATATTTTAGACATAAGAGAAGGAAATCTTATTTTATAGTTTCGAAACAATATTTTTGATAAAATGATTATCACCTACACTTGCACACAAAAAGAAAACTTTTCAAAGATATATATATATATATATATATATATATATATATATATATATATATATATATATATATATATATATATATATATATATATATATATATATATATATATTCAAGTTCTATTTAGCAGCCCCACTTGGGGAAGCTAGAGTGTTGGAGGAGAGTTTTGGATGATGTTATTGATGTCATGTGGTGTCCTTTCCTGGATTGTGAGAAGTGGCATATAGATGCACATCAAATGCCCCACTTCTTTCAGAGCAGGTATCTCATTAGATGTAATGGATAAATTATTGAGAAATTCCTTGTTACTCAAGTTTTGAGACAGTATGGTCGTATATATACAGGGCATTCCTCAGGACTTAATAGTGTATGCATGGGTACATGATGAGGATTCATAGTGGGGTGCTTGATTGTCATATGAAACTGTTGTTCAGGAGATTGCACAGATCATTCCCATTGGATGGGACTATATGCCAAAGGTTTTTGATGGTGGTGTTATCGATGCTTACCACACTCAGCTAATTTAGTATTCATTCCCCAAATGTACTTCTCTTGATGATATTTCTTTGAGGATTGAGGATCCTCTTGATTATGACCCTATTGATGATGGTCCTACTAGAGCTTGTGTTGATAGTGGTTGGTCAAGGTAGAGATAGTGGCAGAGATGGTCGTGGTCAGAGAGGAGGAGATGGAGGTGGTGGAGATGGAGATGGAGGAGGGGATGGAGGATATGGTCATGGTAGGCATAGAGGAGATAGGGGAGATGATGGAGGGGATCAATAGGGTCGATAGAGCAGGTTGCATGTTGTTCCTCCACATAGGGACCCTGAACCACTTTTGCCTAGGCAGCAACAACAACAATTTATTGGAGAGAGCAGCAATGTCATTGGTGGAGGTGGTCAACCACCTTGAGATCCTCCTAGGGATAGGGATAGAGACAGAGACATAGATCCCCTATCTGAGTGTGAGAGGGAGAGAGCTGATTTGAGAGGACAGGTGGCTACCATGCAGGCTCTTCTTGTTGATCGAGATAGACAATTAGACATTATGCGAGATGAGAGAGATATATAAGTACATGCTACCACACCATCAGGGACAAAGAAAAATATTATTTTTCTTTATATTATGTTGTTGTTCCAATAGATTAGAGAGCACCATTATATTTAGCTATTTCCCAATAGTTAGAGGTACCATGCTACCACTAGTTCCTACCAGGGTCGATGTTCCACCTCCTGCACCACCTTGTGTTGATGAGGGAAGGAGTCAGACCTAATTCTATCTTTGTATATATGATGTACTTCTAATATTTGTACTACTTGATGCACCATTGATGTACTTATTTTGATTTGATACATTGATACTCTTGTACTTTGATGTATTCTTTCATTTATGATATTTGATGAGATCTATTGATTTTGTGATGTAATTTGGTTATTTGTTGATACTTATATTGATGATACTATGATTTTGTGCACATTGTTGTAGTTCTGATGTAGCATTTATATCTTGGCATTCTGATACAAGAATACTCTTTAGATTTTAGATATGCTGACATAATAATGATACATTCATTTTATTTTATTTTATCACATTGTAACATACTTGATCATTTGATGATGATTATATAGATCTCTTGACATCATTATATTGTGGCACTAATATATACATGAGATATGCAATTCTATTTGGATTTTTTTGTGTTTCCCCTTTTTATGCATATATGAATGTATGGATGCAATTTCTATATGGATGTATCTCTTTTTATGCTTTTTTTAGTTATACATGTGATACTTTAATGATATTATTTTATGAGATGTAATGTGATATGATGAATGACTATCTCATTTTATTCATGTATGATGATGGATGCATTGATACAAATGTTTATGTGATTATGATACTGACATGATTATGTAGGTGCTTAGATATCAATACAAGATGCTTAGTCATTGATTTGTTTTGATCCTTCTGATTTTGATTTATGTGGTCAAACTTATGATATTGATATCATCTCCTTTCATGTTTAGATTTTACTGATCTCAGTGTTTGATTAACCACATTCACACTTTCATACTTATGCAATTTTAAAATGCCTCTATATTAACAAATGAATGCAGCTAGATTAAGACTTCTAAGATTGTCGCTAATTTATTCAAGATGGATATTTTTATCATCATAGAGATTTTGCTTCAGACCTAGTAGGTTAGTAAAATTTTTACTGATATATTTAGCTATCATGAAAATATGCTCATACCTCTTATGTTGGATATCATGTCAAAAGTAAACCTAAACACCAAGGCATATAGGCCAAAATGTCTTATCAGTTGCTTCCTTTTTCTTTTGATTAAACTTGTTCATGTGCAATATATTTGTAAAGGATAAAATATGGATGGGGTCCTAGAATAATGGTTTGCACATAAAAGAGACCCCAAAACCAATATTTTACACTTTACATTTGAATTGTATTGATATAGAAAGTAAATGTAAATGACTAATGTTGAAATGAAGAGATAAAGGTACTTACCTCCTAAAAAGAACCTATTGAAAACCCTATCAAACAGTCTCAGAAACTGTTGATTTTCATAATTTTAAACCAAAACTACAAGATCTACAAAACCCAGAAATCTTTTTCAATTTTGAGGGAGGTCAAGTTTGACCCTCATAAAAGGTCAAATACTACATTTTTTGTTTGAAGTCCAATTCGAATTCTGTTCGCAGATCCTAGAAGTTCGCTGAAAAGGGTATCCAAATTTGCTCTTAGATCTGAAACTTTGCACCTATACCTACAAGAAAAAGAGGATTTTTGTTGTTTGTTTGGGGGGGGGTTTGCCATGGTCAAACCCCGGTTTGGAATCAACCTTAATATTGAAATTGAAATGGAGAATGCTAGCAAGTAGTAGAAGTAGATCTAACAATGAAGCTATGCAATTCTATAGATATGCAATTGTATTTTGAATGTAAACAAGTATATTGATATGAAAGCTTGAACATAACATCAATAAAAGTAAATCAAACCTCCATGATTGTATTCTTGGAATCCACTTTGAGAGATGGATGGAATGGATCTTGAAGATGAACAAAGGATCTTGAAGGAAGATCACACCATCATGATGGCTAGATCTAGGGTTTGAATGATGAATCTTGAATACTTGAACCAAATCGCTTCAATAGCTTGAATCCTTGATTTTCAATGGAGAACTTGGATGGAGAAGAAGACTTGAATGCTTTCTTGAGTGGAATGCTTTCTTGATCACCTTGAGAGCTTGAGCACTTGATTGAGAAAATTTGATGTGAAAATGAGAGAGGAAGGCCTCCTTTTATAGTGATCTAGGGCACACTCCTCTAGATGAGCCACCTTGGAGAATTAAATCCCAATTAGGTCCTCACCTTTAGAAAATATACCTAGAATTAAATGCAATTAAAGGATTTACCATCCTGAAACCCGAAATGGCGAACCCGGAGGCGGGAAAATAAATTTCCTGAAAGCTTGAAGCCTAGAAATTAAGGATCTTGAAAATTTGGAGAAAGGGGTCAATGTCGATGTTGACCCTGACCTAGTCAAGGTCGACCTAAGACCTTGACCTAGTCAGGGTCGACCTAAGACCTTGACCCAAAAATGTCACCCTTGACCCAAAAATGTCACCTTTGACCCAAAAATGTCACTTTTGACCCAAAAATGTCACCATTGACCCAAAAATGTCACCTTTGACCCAAAATGTCACCTTTGACCCAAAAGTCAAGAATCTCAAAATTTCAGTTCAGGATGCCAGAATCTTGCAGAAAAGAAATGAAAAATGGGGAAAAAGCCAGATCAAAGCCGAGGACCCATTCAAGGTGCTTGACATGATCCCAAAACACCTACTTGAAGGGCTAAATGCTCTTAACATGGAAGGGCTCCCATTTTAAGATGATACATTAAGCCCCCACTTTAGCAAGAGTATGGATTCAATGCAAACTCTTGGTAAAGGAGAAGAAAGAGGAGATCCAAGTGGATTCAAAACGAGATAGAATGACACTTAGTTAGGGACACAAGCCCCCAGACTAAGGATTCTAACTCAACATACATACATGAGAGTGTCAACAAAACAAGGGTTAGTACTAAACAACCCAAATCAATTAGCATAAGAAACCTCGCTAAGAAATATTTCCTCATGTTAATATCATATTTGGAAAGCTATCATAAAAGCATAAATGTTTACATAAGAAAGACAAAAGCAACACTATAAATAACATAGCTTCATGATCCTGTCCTACTAGCATGAAAGCAGAAAAGAGAGAAAGGAGAAAGTGATTACCTCGCCCAGTAAGATGCCCACCTTACTATGAATCACCCTGGAGGGAGAGCCCAACAGGTTCACCCATAAATTGTGCTTGCAATTATAATGCATCTTCTGACAGCTTCTGGAATATTCATAGATCCACCTTCTTATATCACTATGAATATGAAATGCGTGTCTCCTCAAGATTTAGCAACTTATGTGTGTTACCATCAGAAGATTTAGCATATAGGTGCGTGTCTTTTCAGGATTTAGCAACTTATGTGCGTTACCTTCCAAGATTTAGCATATTTGAAATTGGAAATGTGTGTCCCTTTAGGATTTAGCAAATTATGTGTGTTACCTTCAGAGGATTTAGCATATTGAATTTTTTTGAAAAATGCGTGTCTCCTCAGGATTTAGCAACTTATGTGCATTACCTTCAGAAGATTTAGCATATGAATGCGTGTCTTTTCAGGATTTAGCAACTTATGTGTGTTACCTTCCAAGATTTAGCATGTAAAATTAAAAAACTATAGTACAAGGGAAGCCCTATATATGCCCCCCTCCTTAATATGGCAAAAACATACTATTTTGACATGTTAAGGAAAGAAAAGAACAAGGATAAAGCCTTTCCTCAACATCAAGACAATATCCACAAACAACACCCAGTCCAAGCCAAGAAGGTCACAGCTCCTATGAGGCCATGGAAGAGATGAATGTAAAGAGATATCATGCAAGAAGTGAAAAGAAAGTAATCCTTATGAGGGATAGTACACTATTCAGTTTCCAAGGTGAGAGATATATCAACCATGGGAACCCAATGTCAAACAATGAAAGAGGTTGTGATCAAGGACAAAGATCCTCAATGCAAACCAAAATTTTCATGTAGGATTGAATGTCACATAATAGATAAATACTGCTTAACCAAGGAAAGAGGTGCATCCCGAAAAGACAGAAAAGAAGGAGATGGCATCCTTGCCCCCCGAGTGTAGGAACAAAGATGGAAGAGGATACCTACTTCACAATGCAAGGAGATATCCTATTTACAACAATGTATACCATATTATTAGCAAGGGATATTGACCCCTACATCCAAGAATATAAATAATTGTGAAAAGGATATGTCACTTTGTGGAAAAAGGATCCTCAAAGAAAGAGATCTTATCAACAAGACTGCCACCAAAGAGGAGTGCTTTAGATAAAATATCATCTTTCAAAGGCGGGAACAAAGATTCAATCATCAAGCCCCCTGCAAAGAAGAGGTAGAGGAATCTCTAGAATGAGGGAAACAACTCCAACACCAAGCAAGGGTAAGAGTTTATAAAGAACATAATTTGCAACATAGAGAAGAAGTGTCGACTTAGGACAACAACTTCTCATATAAGAATGTTATCCATAGTCAAAACATCTATCAATATGATGAAGTAATATTGCAATATAAACAAATACCACTAAGCTAAGGGAAGTGGTTCCCTAGACAAAGAGAGAGAAGGAAGAACCTTGCCCCCAAGGGATGAAAGGCAAGGGATACCTTTGCAAAACAAATGTCCTAGAAAAGATATCTTGAATAATAGAAAAGAGCAATGGATGAAAAACTATCATAATACAAACCATTGATATACATGAAAGAATAACCAATTAAACTCAAAGCAAGAACATAATGGATTCTAGAAGACAGGAAGAAATATTCCTCTTGCCCCCTAGTCTAGAGGAGAAAAGATCTATGCTATATCGGAATGAGGGGTAAAATTATGAATAAATCTCAAAGGAGAAATGTCTTTTCTTTTATCTTTATGGATCGGATAATAAGGAGAAGGTACTTTAAAGAATCTTTGCACATCTACATCATGAACCATAGTTTTAACCTCAACATAAGTGTGGGAAGAACTAGGAATAGCAAATGGAGAATTAGGAATCAGATTAGGAAAGATAGGATTAGGATTAGGAAGATTAGGAACACTAGTAAAAGTGTAGGAAGTGATATGAATGGAAGACACAACTAGAGGAACACTTGGAACCACAGTTGGAAAAGGGTTGGAATAGATATAAGTAATGTTATGGTAAGAATGTTGTGAGGTAGGATCTTGATTTCCCATAAGATTACCACTAAGAGGAAGAACATTAAGGGAATTCTTATCTTTCTGTGCTAATGTCTTGTCACTAGAAGGAATCCCAAATGGAGGTGAGGGACTTATAATGTCATCTTCTTTCGGATAAGGGGAGTGTGTTATAAAGAATATGTCATCCTTTTGTATCAAAAATTCTTCACAAGGAGGGGATAAATCACTGTATTTATCCAAGGGTTCATCCCAAAAAGTAGAATTATCCATAATGATTTCATGAGGAAGAGAGTAATCAACATCGAAATCCAAAGGTTCATCCCAAATAGGAGGATTATCATCCCTATCAATAAAGCACATTGTAGGATCATAAAAACTCACTAAAGCTTTATCCTTAAAGGGGCAAGAAGGTAAATTGTATTCTAGAGTAGGCTCATAGAAAATATATATATTAGAAGAAGAATTAACATCAATCCCTAACTCATCTTTGTAAAGGTCAATTGAAGAGGTTGTGGAGGAGGGTGAAATAGGAATAGGATCAATGGAGATCTCATTCGAACAATTTTCATCCTCACTTCCATGTACCTCATTAAGGGATCTATCATCTTGAACAACAAAAGCCTCATCAAAGTACTCAAAACAAGAATCATACATGTTGAATGAAAATGTAAATATTTTTGTATTTTTAAAGAAATTTTGCAATTTTTTTGTATTTTTGAAATATAAATGCAAGGGCATAAACCTAATCTTAATGCAAGAAAAGATTAACAATAAATCTAACACAATAGGGCATCTAAATCCACAAAAGAAAGGAGAGTAAGTATGTCGGGTTCACCAAAATGTAAAGTGAAGGTGAACACACAAGTGAATACAAAGGAAGATCTAACACAATAGAGCATCTAAATCCACAAAACAAAGGAGGGTAAGCGTGTCAGGTTCACCAAAATGTAAAGGATAAAATATGGATGGGGTCCTAGAACAATGGTTTGCACATAAAAGAGACCCTAAAACTAATATTTTACACTTCTGCATTTGAATTGTATTGATATAGAAAGTAAATGTAAATGAAAAATATTGAAATGAAGAGATAAAGGTACTTACCTCCGAAAAAGAACCTGTTGAAAACCTTGTCAAACAGTCTCAAAAACTATTGATTTTTAAAACCCTAAATCGAAACTGCGAGATCTACAAAACCCAGAAATCTTTTTCAATTTTGAGGGAGGTCAAGTTTGACCCTCATAAAAGGTCAAATACTACATTTTTTGTTTAAAGTCTGATTCGAATTCTATTCGCAGATCCCAGAAGTTGGTTGAAAAGGGTATCCAAATTTGCTCTAAGATCTGAAACTCTGCACCTGTACCTGCAAGAAAAAGAAGATTTTTGTTGTTTGTTTGGAGGGGTTTGCCTTGGTAAAACCCCAGTTTGGAATCAACGTTAATATTGAAATTGAAATGGAGAATGCTAGCAAGTAGTAGAAGTAGATCTAACAATGAAGCTATGCAATTCTATAGATATGCAATTGTATTTTGAATGTAAACAAGTATATTGATATGAAAGCTTGAACATAACATCAATAAATGTAAATCAAACCTCCATGATTGTATGCTTGGAATCCATGTTGAGAGAAGGATGGAATGGATCTTGAAGATGAACAAGGGATATTAAAGGAAGATCACACCATCATGATGGCTAGATCTAGGGTTTGAATGATGAATCTTGAATACTTGAACTAAATCCCTTCAATAGCTTGAATGCTTGAATCCTTGATCTTCAATGGAGAACTTGGATGGAGAAGAAGACTTGAATGCTTTCTTGATCACCTTGAGAGCTTGAGCACTTGATTGAGAAAATTTGATGTGAAAATGAGAGAGGAAGGCCTCCTTTTATAGTGATCTAGGGCACACTCCTCTAGATGGGCTACCTTGGAGAATTAAATCCCAATTAGGTCCTCACCTTTAGAAAATATACCTATATTAAATGCAATTAAAGGATTTACCATCCTGAAACTCGAAATGGCGAACTTGGAGGTGGGAAAATAAATTTCCTGAAAGCTCGAAGCCCGAAAATTAAGGATCTTGAAAATTTGGAGAAAGGGGTCAATGTCGAGGTTGACCCTGACCTAGTTAGGGTCAACCTAAGACCTTGACCCAAAAATGTCACCCTTGACCCAAAAATGTCACCTTTGACCCAAAAATGTCACCCTTGACCCAAAAATGTCACCTTTGACCCAAAAATGTCACCTTTGACCCAGAATGTCACCTTTGACCCAAAAATATCACCTTTGACCCAAAATGTCACCTTTGACCCAAAAATCAAGAATCTCAGAATTTCAGTTCAGGATGCCAGAATCTTGCAGAAAAGAAATGGAAAATGGGGAAAAAGCCAGATCAAAGCCGGGGACCCATTCAAGGTGCTTGACATGATCCTAAAACACCTACTCAGAGGGCTAAATGCTCTTAACATGGAAGTACTTCCATTTTAAGATGATACAATATTAATATGTGACCCGCAATGACCCTTTTTTATTCATATCCATGGGCATATTATATTATGTGCATCTTACTAGGAAGTTTGTTCTATTCAAATTAAATAGGAAAGGAAATGAATCCAACCTCACCAAAGCTTTCATAGGAAATAGGTCGAGGTATATGCGGCATTATAATCATGATGGAGGCTCTTAACATAGACACATATTTCCTATGATCACGTTTTATCATTGGATCAATTACCACAGATAGAAGACAAAGAAAATGTTATGCCCCCAATCCTTATTTCTCTAGTTAGTTTTAGACATCTTTGAGTCAATCAGAAAACACAACAATCGTAAATTGATAATAAGTCACATCAAACTAAGAAAATTCATGATTTCCCCCTTTTTTTTCTCTAGTCCATGGAAATCTTTGAGAGATAGTATGAAAATACATGATCAATATAAATCAAGAAGTAGTTGTTTGTTATTATGTAGTGTTTAAAGAACACTTTTGATTAATTTGCAATCACTTAGAAAAAATTATCAATCACTAATTCACTTCAATTGTAGTTCATGTATTGCATTGTTTGGGTGTGTTGTGTTTAAGAAACATTATTGATTAGGTATAGTCTCCATGAATAGTATTTAGGAACACTGTTAGGTTTGAGTATTTAATGAATATTGTTTATGTTTTAGGTTCATGGTATTAATAAATACCTTTGGTTGTGTATTTTTATGTCGAAGCATGAACTTAGGAGAATCAATAAACTAGCAGAGAGCCCTAATGATGACCAACTAACCTTACTATCAACATGATTTTGACCTGTGCCCACTCAAGTATGCAAATTTCCTAGGACTTTGGTATGGACAGATTCCATTCTAGGACAAAACGATATATTTGATAGCTTGGTTTAAGATTTGATTGTCACTAAAGTGACTGAAAGATATGTATAAGATAAAAAATTTAGGCTGACCAAGTTTATAAGTGTTGTGTTGATAGATGGAGTGTTGATTACAAGTAGCACATGTTTACCAAGTTTTCGCCACTTGGACAAATTTTCTATTTTTGCTACCAAGGCGCTTGTTTGCCAGGTTTTCACCAAGGCACTTTTTCTCTTTTTTCTATCTTTTTTCCTTTGATTCATTAGGGGCTTATTTGTCAGGTTTCACCGAGATGATCACTTTGTTCAAGAGTTTTTCCAATGTTTTTTTATTTTCTACTTTTCCACTAGTTTTGATTTTATTTAGGATTAATATTTGTTTGTTTGTTTTTTTCTTTAGGATCAATAATTGTTGCACAAGTGTTGCCTCAAGAATGTCAAGCGTAAAACCATTTCAAGTGGAGAGTGTTGATTGGATCTAATAGGACATCTCCTTGAGGTGTAGCCAGTTGATAGACTCCCAATCCATATGAAACTGTGATAACAAAGGGACCTAGCTAGTTGGGTTCAAATTTTCCTTTCTACTCTCGATGTTGTTGGTTCTTTGGATTTTCTCTAAAAACCAGGTTTCCTACCTAAAATGTTCTTGGTTTCATTTTCTTATTGTATCCTCTAGACTTTCTTTTTTGGTAGACTTTGAGATGGTCAAATACCTGTTACCTATGCTCATCTAACAATTCAAGTTCTTTTAAGCATGAGATTTTGTAGTCCTCATTAGTGACTAGATTTTTCAATAAAACCCCCAGTGATGGAATCTCTACTTCAATTGGTCTAGTAATACCTCTGACCCATAGACAAGTGGAAAAGGAATTGCTCCTGTAGGTGTTCTAATGTTAGTGTGGTATGCTCATAGTGTTGGATTGATTTGCAAGTGCCAATTTCTTCCTGATTTGTTGACTTTTTTATGCAGGATCTTTAAATTGTCTTGTTTGATGCTTCAATTTATCTTCTACCTTGAGGGTAATAGATCAAGGAACAATGTTTTGTTATCTTAAAGTGCATACATAAGTCATCCATATCTTTGTTTTTGAATTTCTCTCCATTGTTAGTTATAATTGATGAGGGTACCCCATACCTACACATGATGTAGTCGAGGATAAACATTGAGACTTTCTTTCCTGTAGCAGTGGCCAAGGGAACTACTTCGACCCACTTCATAAAATACTTAGTGGTTGTGATGATATACTTATGCTCGTTAGAAGAATTTGGATGAATCTATCCTAATAGGTCAAAGGTCCATTGTTGGAATGGCCAATGTGTGATAAAAGGAATTAACTCCCTGGCTAGAGCATGTATCAGGTTTATGTGAACTTGACACTTCTTGCATGTTTTGGCATAATGAATGGCATCTTTTTCCATTATGGGCATGTAATACCCCACTCTTAGAAGTTTATTTTCCAATGAAAATCCATTTGAGTGATACCCACAAACACCTTCATGGACTTCCTTTAATGCATAATTAGACTCTTCACATTCTAAACATCTAAGTAATGTACCATCAAGAGCACATCTATATAAGTCACTTGTAATGATTAAATAACATGATGCTACTCTTATTAGGCATCTTTTTTCATTTTTGGAATAATTTTATGGGATAGTTTAGTTTTTTAGATAATTATAGATATGGCCATATCTGGATGGTTCTTGGGGTTCTATAACACAAATTATTTGAGAATTTGGTGAATCATAGGAAGGAAAGGGAAGATCTTCCACCAGGAATTCATAGCGAAACTGATGTTATTCTAATTGTAACATTGATGCTAAGGTAGCCATTGCATTAGCTACTATGTTTTCTAATCTTAGAATTTGTTCAAAAGTAATGTGTATAAAATATTTCTTTAGATCATCAACCATTTTCTTGTAAGGTATAAGCTTTCCATCTTTAGTTTGATAATCATCATTTACTTGGTTAATAATCAGTTGTGAGTCTCCATAGATATGTAATTCCACTATCTTCCATTCAATGGCAAGTTTGAGTCCATTTACTAAGGCTTCATATTATGTTATATTGTTAGTACAAGGGAATATCATCTTGTACGCCTTAAGTATCTTGTATCCTTGGGGAGTGATGAAAAGACAACTGACTCCTGATCCTTGTTGTGTGAAAGAACCATCAAAGTACATTTTCCATGGATGTTCTATTAAAGGCATGATTGCTACATCTAAAAACTTAATGTATAGAGGTTTGTCATCTTGCATTGGTGCTTCAGCTAGCTAGTCTTTTATTATTTATCCCTTAATAACTTTTGTGACTACATATTCAATGTTGAATTCACTTAGGATTATGACCCATTTTTCTAGTCTTCATGTTAAAGTTTCTTTATTCAACATATACTTCAATGGATTAATCTTAGCAATCATTTTTACCTTATATAAAAGCATGTAATATCTCAATTTTTGCGATGCAAAGAAAATTTCTAAGCATGCTTTCTCAATTATTGAATAATTCAATTCATATGGCACAATGGTTTTGTTGATATAATAAATTATTCATTCTTTGTTTGTTTCATCTTCTTATGCAAGTAAGAGTCCTACAGAAGTATTAGTTGTTGAGATATACAAGAGCAATGGTTTTCCCTTGAGAGGAGCCATTTAAATTAGAGGACTTGCGAGATATTACTTGATTTGATTGAAATTCTTATCACAATCCTCATTCCACATGAAGGTTACTTCCTTATTCAACATTTTGGCAAAAGGTTGAGCCTTATCAACTAATTGAGAAATAAATCTTCTGATTGATTGAAGTTTCCCTTATAATGTCCTCATTTGACTTATGTTCTTTAGTGGTTGCATCTCTATTATTTCTTTCACTTTGGTTGGATCCACTTCATTGTCTTTTGCCGAGACAACAAATCCTAACAGTTTACCTGATGACATGTCAAATGTGCACTTTTTAGGATTTAATCTTAAATTGAATTGTTCCATTCTATCAAATATTTTCTTAAGTCATCTATGTGGGTAGTCCTTACTTTTGACTTGGCGAGTGTATCATCCACATAGTCTTCCATGTTATTATGCATCATGTCATGAAAGATTGTTGTCATTTCTCTTTGGTAAGTTGCTCATGCATTCTTGAGATTGAATGGCATGATATTCCAACAGTATGTACCCCAGGCACATGTGAATGTTGTTTTTTTCTTGGTCTTCTAGAGAGATTTTAATTTGGTTGTACCCAGAGAAACCATCCATTAATGAATACATCTCATAACCCACTGTAAGGTCAACAATCATGTCAATATTTGGAAGTGGGAAATCATCTTTAGGACAAGTTGTGTTTAGATCTTTGAAATCTGTACATACTCTTATTGATTTGTCTGACTTAGAAACTAGAACAATATTTGAAATCCATTCAGCATAATTAATTGCTCATACAAATCCATATTTCAACAACTTCTCAAGTTCAACCTTTACTAACAATGAAACATGAGGATGCATTTTTATGAGTTTTTGCTTAATTGGTTTCACTCTTGGAGCAATGGATAGATGATGCATTATTAAATCTATGTCAAGTCCTAGAATATCAGAATATGACCAAGCAAAGTTTATCTTTTTTTCTTTGGAAAATTGTGTGAATTGTTCTTTTTCTTCATCTGATAGTGATTAAGAAAAATAGATCATTTGAAGACTTTTCACTGTGTAAATATTTATTGGTTGAGTAGGTTCAATCAAAACTAAAGATCTTTCCTGAAAATTCTCGAGAAGGATATCAAGAGTCTCATCCTTTGGCACCTCTGAGAGGATTTCACTATTAGATACATCTTTCATTTTTACTATTTTATGACCTGATATTGCCACTAAGTGGTTTTCACCGTCAGATCTTCTTTTATTTTATTTTTTGTCCAAGGCTAAGAAACTTGATATCCCCTTCCATCATGTTTACACTCATTGCACTGGTGGAAGAGGTGAAGGGTTTGCTAGCATTTAGATAGCATGCTAAAGTGTAGTCATTGTCAAAGGTTAAAATGTTTGTGTATTCAGGTTTTGTCCATTCAACGAGTTCAAGATTCACCAGTGATAGGGATTCATAGGGCTCAAGAGATAACATCGTGTTATTATGAATGTTACCGAATGACACAACAATTTCTATTGGGTTTGTTTTTGAAGAATTATTAAGAATGTTAAAGTTGTGATCATCATTATTAGAGTCATTGTTAGTATTATGAGTTTGACCCAATTAACCTAGCATTAGAACTTTCACCATCTTCAAAATGAACTCTTGGAACATATTTATGTACTACATAAATTCTTATATCCATTGTACAATCTCAAAGTGTATCCCATTCATATTCATGAGAATTTATTTGACTATCATTTGATATACCTAAGAAATGAGCTATAGTCATTGGTGTCCCTTTTTCTTCTTCATAATTATTTTCTTCTTGATTTTCACCTTCCTGTAAAGATTTTTGTAGAGATAGGGATGTATCCTGTTGATTCTTGAAATGATGTATATCAAGAACATGATTAATAGTAACCAACTGTCCCTAGTTAGGATGCCTTTCTTGTTGTTCATATTCTAATCTAGAAATGGTAGAAATGGTACTTAAGTTTGACAGCGAATATCCTTACAATAGTAGTAATCTTTCATCTGAGATTTGTTCTCCTTTTATTTCTTCTTCCTCAGCTGAATCATATGTTGTATCAAATACTAGACCATATTTAGACACAAGGTGAGATACTTCTTTGAAACCCACACTAGTTTTATCCTTAGGGTTAAGAAACTCCATATGCATTGGTTCTATGATTCCTTCCTTGTTTTTATCAAGTGGTATTTTTCCTTTGTAACACATTTATTTCATGATATCATATCCTTTTCCATATTTGTTTGATGATATCTCAACATTTTTAACATTTCCATCATGTTCATCTTCTTTGCATAACCATTACAAGATAACCTTTTCTTCATTTTCCTCTGATAGGGACACCTTGGCTTTGACCATCCATGTTCCTTCATGAATTGTTAATGTTTTACCATTGGATGGTTTGAAGGTCAATGAAGGTCTTCCTTGAGATTTAGGGGCTAAAGGTAAATTTGTCATGGATATTGATGATTCAATTTTATACTCTCCCATTCCTATGTCCTAGATATTCAACTTCTTTGCAAAGATTCATAAGACCATCTCCTTGGAAGTTTCAATTGTTTTTGAAATTTCTTTATTATGTGGAATCATGTTATCTTCTTGTTTGAGATTGTTGCAAGGATAAGTTGTATCTACTGGAATGGTTACTTCTACTCCACTACAAGGGAATTTTATACATTGATGGTATGTAGAAGGTACCACTTGCATTGTATGAATCCATGGTCTGCCAAGAAGAATATTATAAGCAAGTGGTAAATCAGGGACTTGACACACAACATCTCTTTTCATTGGTCCTACTCTGATAGGTAGAACCAAAAATACTTTGGAAAATCTTTCCTCTTCATCATAAGATTTGATTGTGATCTTTCTTCTTGGGTCAATAACATGTTCTGAAAATCCCAATTATTTGACAAGATTAAATTTGCATAAGTTCAAAACAGTGCCTCCATCTATCAAGACACACTTAACTCTATGTTTATAAATTAAGACTTCAATATGTAATGACAAATTATGTGGATGATTTAATGATTTATCATCATCTTCAGAAAAAAGAAAAATATTCTGGGGAATTCAAATGACCAACCATATCTTTAAATATGTCTACATCTAGGTCTTTTGGAACATTGGTCTTAATTAAATCTTGATCAAGAGTCTCTCTATGAATTGGAGATATTTTTATCAATTCTAGAATGGAAATTTGAGCAAGGGTACATTGTAACTGATCCATTAGGATATAGTTTATTGTTGGAGGTGATGTCATTTTTTTAGTAGTAGTTGTTATAGCAGGTTGTTTTGATGTGGAATCTCCTTTAAGTGTGAGCTTAGCTTGACTCCTTGTCATGGTGTTAGAAGATTCATCTTTGTCTTATACTCCCTTGAGAGTAATTATGTTGATAGATTGTTTTCATGGTTCCAACATATTGATCACATTATCACTGTCAGTGCATGTGTAATTGATCTTATTACCTTTTGACGATTCACCTTTTTCATAGTTAGATAATGGTTGTTGGAATGCTTTGCAATCATTGTTTGTATGATGTCCATTGACTTTTACCTTACCATGTTCTATTAAATCTTGAATGACATGCCTCAACTTCATACAATTATTAGTCTTGTATCCTTTATTTTGATGGAAATCATAATAGTCGTTATCATTCCACCATTTTGGTTTCACTTCTGGCTCCCATGGATTTGATTCAAGGAGTGTAATGATTTTGTTATCTAGAAGTGATTTTAGGACCACCTAGAGTGTATCTCCCAAAGGTGTAAATGCATGTTTAGGTTTTGATAACCAAGGCTCATTCTGATTGATGGATTTTTTAAAAGTCTTAGGAGCCATTGGTGTCATTGTTGTTGTATTGGAACTGTTGATTACTTGTAAACTTGTAGAAAGATTGAACACCTTAGGTTTTGTCCTTGTGTTAGGTGTGTCCACAACCCTATCATTAACCACATGTTATTCTTGTTCCAATATTTGTACTTATCCTTGTTGTTGTTAGAATAGTACTTTTCTTTATTTATTTATAGATAGTAATTTCTCATATTTTTACTTATCCTTGTTGTTGTTAGAATAGTACTTGTCTTTATTTATTTATAGATAGTGATTTCTCCTTTTTTTTAATGAGAACTTCCTCAATCTTAATCGCACTATCTATCATTATATCAAAACTTGGTGGATCTTGTAGTTGTATTAGGTAGTTCATTTTAGGAAACCGGATAATTAATGAATATATCCATCTTCTCTTTCAGGTATTTGTCTTGAATATCTTGCAAAGATTCTTCTCCATCTTTGTAAAAATGATAGGAATGATTCACCACTTTTTTGTTTTATGTTACACATATCCAACATAGTCATCGTGTGTTGTATGTTATAGGAGTATTATTGGATAAATTTCTTGATCGATTCTTTGAATGTTTTAATTTATGTGTGTAATTTAGAAAACCAGCCCATTGCTTTTCCTCCCAAGCTTCTTTGAAACAACCTCATCAAATAGGTTTGTTCATGCATGAACTCTATACTTAGTGTGCAAAATTCTCTTACATGATCTTGTGGATATGAGTTTCTAATATAGTTATCATATTTGGAAATTGCAACATGTTGTGGAAATGGAATCATACGTATGTCCTTGTTGAATGGGAAAGGAAAAATGTTTGCCAAGGAGTATTGTTGTGATGGTTTATCTTTCTCCTTCTTTAGGTCTTGGATCTTGATTTGCATAAAAAGCAATTGTCGAGTCAATATGGATATAGGAGTATCAATTTCTCTTTGCTTTAATTGATTTACATCAAAGTATCTAGGTAACTTTACTCCAAAGGATGCCAAGTCCAAAAATTATTTTTCTTTATTTTCCTCTAAGGTTCTATCAAGTAGTTTTTGGAACATTTTACTCCTTTGGCATTTTTGGTAATCTTCTTTCGTTGGTTCTTCATCGCTATTGGAGTTATAATGATGTCTATGATTATCTTTGTTTCCTTGGTTTGTTTGATTCTCTTGATCTTCTTGATCATCTTGATTGTTATTTCTTTCATCCCAATCATAGTTAAGATTTGACATGCTAGTAGTATTAGGGGTCATTGTGTGAATAGTACTTTGAGTAGGTGTCTTCATTCCATATAAAGGATTTCTCCTTGTCCAAAGGTAATAATTATGGGGATCTCTTATAAAAAAGGATCTTGTTTCAAATCATATGTTTTGTATTTGGTATTAACCATGAAAGCATGATAGGATAAATACAAAAGTGTCCCAATGTGTTAAAAATGTTTGATAGTGTCAAAGCAATGTTCATCCAAGATTGCAAATGTGGGTTTGATAAGGTAATGTGATTGTGATTGATAAGTTCTAACATCAGAGGGATAAAGTGCCATGATGTTGAGATGAGAAACAAGTAGATTTTATTTTTGATAAGACAATGTGACTTAACAGGGATCAAAATTGAATAGGCATGAAGGGTACACTCAAGAATTCATTGACGCAAACTTCTAGGTTGACTAACTGTAACGAATGAACTTGATAGAGGGTCCAAAAGGGTATCCAAAATTGTAGAGATATTAATTCTAACACATGTGCAAGTGCTCACTATCCCATATGCGACACTCTAGATGTGACACTTTACTAAATGCAACAGAAGACAGACTATATGCGACATTTTCTCCTAAATGTGAATAAAGATAAACCATATGTGATATTTCCCAACTGTGACTCTCGATTGACTAAATGTGACATTGTCATTACCACATGTGACTCTATTTTCTCTATGCGACTCTTGGCACCATATGTGACATTCTATGGCTTTTGTCTCATTTTTACAGTTTGTTCAAGATTTTGAGGAATTTTGCTGACTGCCAAGGTTTATTTATCAATTTCTAGTAGGTTTGACTATTTGATTGTTACTTGTAACCGTTTGATAGGTTGTTCTTTGAGGTATTTTCTCTTAATTGTTAATTCAATCACTTCAAACATGTTGTTTAAATACCAAGAACACCTAATTGCCCTATAAACTTGGTAGAGATTGGAAATACTTGATCACTAGCTTAGGAACACACCCAAGGACTCATCGGGATATATAACAGGCCAATCAACACATAATGGATAAATGATAGCCATATTATCTAAGTAGTAATGTTAATATGGGCTCCATATGGTGATTTTATCAAGGGAATTACTATTTCCCTTGTAAAGCATTACCAACCTTTCAAAGGTAGTCCAAGTGGCTATTAAACTGAAGTGTATAATTCAGGCATCCATTCATAACTGTCTCCCATAGTCTCGCACAAGTCAAGATTGAGGTCTATAGCCCTATGAGTACCTAGATGTGTGTAGTATCATAAGAAATATTCAAGCGGCTCCGCTCTACATAACATTCAAGCATGTCCAAGGAAGGATCAAATCAATGTTCCAAGGACAAAATTGATTAAGTCTTCTGAGATTTTCATCTCAAGGAAGCATCTTGATTATAGTGAGGTGGAAGGGTTGGCTTCTACCTATACTCACTTGGGTCATTCTCTAGAGATTTTTACTTGAACCAGTAGGCCCTCTAAAGATTAAAGCAAGGAAAATAGATCAAATCCAAGGGCTTGAGGTTTTGATTCTCTCAAAGAGACAAGAACATACTTCTCTACCTCTTCACTTTTCTCAAATACACCAAGCAAATTCTTTTCCCAAGAAATTCAAATTTAGGAACTACTGAAATTGACTTTTGAGTTTTTGATTTCTCCACTTAGAAGAAAGAGCATAATCCTCTAATCAATTTGAGGCTAAATCCAATTTCCGATTTTAATGCCTAAGAATTTTTTAAGAAGCACAATATTTTTAATCCGCTTCTAAGACAACATACATACAATCCATTAGTAGTTTTTGTTGAGTTTTCAATCTTGGACAAATCAACCTACAGTCACTAATTGGGTTGTTTAAATCACTCAAACAGATTTACCCATTAGTCATTAGAAAATTGAATTGTACAATTTGAAACACCAAATGCGGCTAAGAAATTGACTTTGAATGTGAACTTTCCCAAATGCAAGATAATATTTACCAAATGTGGTGAAGGATACTAAATGTTATTAATAATTTATCATATGCGATTCCTCTTGAATGCGATTAAGGAATCCTGAGATGTGAACCTATTTTAACCGCATGCGACTGTTCCTCCATATGCGACCCTATTTACCAGATGCAATTTTGGACCTGCATGATAGAGTTATAAAATGCTAAAAATAGTTAAAAAGTTGGGACCAGGCCTCATGATAGGCACTAAAAATGTGTGTGTGACTATTGTACATATAAGCTGCAATACAACACTTCAATAGAACATTAGAGTATTAGTCCATAATGATCAAATAATGCAAATAATAAGCAAATAGACTAACAAGAGCATCTTATTGCTTTCTAACTAGAAAGAGTCTAATTAAGATCAATGAATTGCTCTCAAAATTAGATCCTAATAAGTGACATTACAATGCACTACAACATATGGGGTCAAATTTCGATGCCAATTTGCAACGCCACTACAATTTGTATTTTTTTTTTTTTGCAAGTGCCCCCAACTGTGTCGTAATAGCGATGATGACATCGTAATTGTGACACCCATTTGGTTATAAACAAAAAAAAGTGTCATTTGTAATTTGTGAATTCGAAGAGCTGCCACAAAGATGACACTACACTTTTGAGTGGTGTGAAGAGGGCATTCGAGTTTGACATTCGTGAAGAGGCCGACACTGTGTGGGAAGAGGGCACTGGCACTTGAGGTAGGCATTCGAGCTTTGTCTTCTCATTAACTCAATTTCAGTGGCATTGTTTACATCTTAGCATCGTTAATAGTTGCATTGTTTACATCTTAGCATTTGGAATGCTCGATGACCCGCGAGCTTTGGGAGAGAGGGCATCATTGCTATTACCTTCAAGGCATTGTGTGAAGTGTTTGATCTCTCTTTATTTGTTTTGTTGTTGATATTCACTATGTGGTACTCCCTGTTTATGATCATTTCATGAGGAAATGTCTTGATGGCTCACAGGCTGCAAGGTAGGGCATCATACATTGTTTATGAGCTCACTATTGAATACTGGCATTGTTTACATCTTTTCATTTGGAATGCTTGATGACCCACGAGGTTTGAGAGTTAGGACATCGTTGCTATTACCTTCAAGGCATTGTGTGAAGTGTTTGATCTCTTTTTATTTATTTTGCTATTAATATTCACTATGTGGTACTCCCCGTTTATGATCATTTCATGAGAAATTGTCTTGATGGCTCACGGGCTGCAAGCTAGGGCATCATACATTGTTCATGAGCTTAGTGTTTAATGTTGGCATTGTTTACATCTTTTCATTTGGAATGCTTGATGACCTGCGAGCTTTGAGAGCTAGGGCATCATTTCTATTACCTTCAAGGCATTGTGTGAAGTGTTTGATCTCTCTTTATTTGTTTTGTTGTGAAGTGTTTGATCTCTCCCTATGTTTTGTTTGCCTAATGCTGCCTTAGTTTACGTAAGTGCCCTTCTCAAGAGGGCAAGATTGTTTCAGGAAAAGTTACAATACTTCATTGAGTGGGGTTACCAGAGAAAGACAAAATACCTCATCAGGATTAATGAGTAAATATTCACAGGCCTTTAATTTTCTTAAATCTCTAGTATCAAAAATAATATGACAAAATTGCTATGACAACAAAAATGTCTACAATGACAATATAAAGTTCTATTTATCATTGTGAGCACTACATTAGAAATGTCGGACAAAGGGATATACTGCATGGCCTAGTAAATTAAAATACATTTGGATGCTTAAGATTCAATCTAACCATGCTATCCATCTGATAATGATTTGGATAAGTTTACTTTTAACTTTATATAGGATTTCAATGGTGATCTCTAATAGCACTAAAGTCGAATAACCTGGGCCAATCATAAAGTTTGCAAGTAATTTACTTTGTCTAAGGTAATTTAATTTACTATCATATTTGCAAGTAGCCTACACTACTCTAATATTTGCAAGTAATTTTGTTTATACTTCAGTCATAAATCGAATCATACAACCCTTTTATCTTTTTGAAAACTGAAAATTGATTCAGCCATGCCATTATTAAACTTGGAAAGCTTTGCCTACTCTGGCAAGTAGGCATAAAATAACATGTGCTGAGATAGAGACTTGAAAGTCTCAAAGGCACTCAATCACACAAAAAAGGTAAAAAAATGAAGGAAAGATAACACAATGCCCCTCTGCCTCATTCCAACATCACAATTTATCATTTAAGTGATATTTACAGAGTGGATCAAAATGTGATGTTTTTTGGATTCACCCAAGTGGTTTTGAGTCAGTTTTTCATATTCTATCAGAAGAATAATCATTACATAATTTAACATTTGATACACAAGATTTTTGTTTTGACCTCGTGAACAAGTTGCATGCAAAATTTGAACATAACAATCCACTGGCACACGATGTAGAAACTCCAGAGGGTCTTTAAACTTCTCTAATGAAGCCCTAGAACAACTTTTACCAAAACCCTAGAATTGATTTCCAGTTAAGATCGTTAATACAAAAGTTGGGAAGGTTTGGGCTAATGGGTAGTGCTAAATAGATAGGTTGATGTTACTAGAGTGCAGGAAATGACCCGTTACAATTAGCAATGAAAATTTGTGAGATTTACATGCACTGCGATATAAAACATTCAATGGAATAGAACTGAATAACTGCATAACTATTGGTGACATCTACTGTTCCACGACATGTTGTTCTAAGAAGCACACCAATAACTCTTTTGTGAGTGTCCCTCGCTACTCTATTGTAATTATCCATGATGCTCAACAATACTAGAGGATGCACTACCACTTTCTCAATTGGCCTTGTTGATATCTATTGTCTCTTTATCACGTACATCTTCCTTTGTTTCTACCAGGCCGCTCTTCTTCTTCTTCCCTTGTTTCTTTAAAGGACACTCCTCTATGCTCTATGTGTATGCTTCCAGTGGGATATATGAGAGCCTCTTCAATCTCCTTATATTCTAAACTTTGAGACTGTTCAACCAACTTTATATATTACTATTTACTTCCCCACTATTTCTTTCCAAAAAATGTTGTCTTCCTCGACACGAAAGGATGAGGAGCATACCTAACTACTTACCAGCAACTTCATCCCTATTTCTCAAAGTGTTTCCTTTCAAGAGGAACACCTACAAAATGTACATCCCTTCATATCATGTGCTTTTTTATTTAGGGTCATTTTGAATAGATGGTATATTTTTATATTAAGTTTGTATTAAAAGAAGGTGCAATAGTTATGTCGATAGTATTATATACTAGTACTTGTACTGAAAAGAGGTGCAAGGGTTCCGCTGATAGACAATATTTGTAAGTAAATATATTAGAGTACAATAAAATTTGTGTTATTATTAACATAAGCACATCTTATAGATGGAGATTTAATTCAAGATTCTCAATGTTTTCACTTAAAAATAAATATCAAATGAAATTAGGAGAAGAAAAATAGAAGATAATTTGTTTAAGTATCAGTTTCTGGATTCAATTGTGCAACATTTTTTTTTACCATCAACGTTTCAGATCATACTACATGATCCATCATCAGGATGCTAGAGAGAAAAGAACATAAAATGATATGTTGCAGATCTAACAAATAATAAAAAGAGGAGGGGGAGAGGAAGAGGGGAGAGAGAAGATGGGTACACGGAGATCCACAATGAAAATACCTACAACCAATGATAATTAAAGAAGGGGGAAACATCACTCCCAATAGAATAAAAAGAAAAAGAAATAAAATTGATATAGTGCAAATAGAAATTGAAATAAAAAGAATCAAACACTTCACACAATATATGTTGTTTTATAAGATTTTATTAAGACTAAATATATTGTTTTATGAGTTCACTATTTGCGCACCTCATGTCCCTATTTGATTGGTCAGTGCTCTATTTGTTATATTGATGCTATTAGATCAAATAGGAACATTAGTAATAAAATAATACACTTACTGTTTTGAATTTGAGCTCATAAAAATTAAGATATCCTACTGTTTTGAATTTCTATGTGCTTTGAGCCAATGAAATTTTTGTAATTTTGAAAAAAAAAGTGTCATTTGTAATTTTTGTGAATTCAAAGAGCTGCCGCGAAGAAGGCACTGTACTTTTGTGTGGCGCGAAGAGGGCATTATTTATGAGCTCACTGTTTGAGTACCTCAATTTCATTTTGATGGCATTTGTTGATTTAATGACACAATATGAATGTTAATAGTGGCATTGTGCTCAAACAGTGAGCTCATAAATAATGCATGATGCCCTAGCTTGTAGCCCACAAGCCATCAAGACATTTCCTCATGAAATGATCATAAAAAGGGAGTACCACATAGTGAATATCAACAATAAAACAAATAAAGAGAGATCAAACACTTCACACAATATATGTTATTTTATAAGATTTTATTAAGACTTAATATATTGTTTTATGTGCTCACTGTTTGAGCACCTCATGTCCCTATTTGATTGGTCAGTGCTCTATTTGTTATATTGATGCTATTAGATCAAATAGGGACATCAGTAATAAAATAATGCACTTACTGTTTTGAATTTGAGCTCATAAAGATTAAGATATCCTACTATTTTGAATTTCTATGTGCTTTGAGCCAATGAAATTTTTATCATCATGATCAAGTAATAATGCATTAAATGTCTTACTTATGTCCCTATTTGATTGGAGGGTGCTTTGTTTGTTATATTATTTCTATCAAAAAAGAATGGCAGTGGTGATTCAATGCATCTACAACCTCAACAACATGGTAGCATTGATCCAATAATAGAAAATACATTACAAATACCAAGCTCATGGTCTCAATGAAATAAACAGTGTACAAAATAATATATGGTGCACAACAGCAGCAAGCATGCAATGACAACAATAATATTGCATGATGCTCGAGCTCAAATTCAAAATAATAAGTGTATTAATGTATGATCTAATAGCAGCAACCTCATTGATCATTACCTTTAACTCCTCCATCATTATATAAGAGATAACTACCTACAACTAGGGCATCATGCATTATTTATGAGCTCACTATTTGAGCACCTCATGTCCCTATTTGATTGGCCGGTGCTCAAATAATGAGCTCATAAATAATGCATGATGCCCTAGCTTGTAGCTTGCAAACCATCAAGACATTTCCTCATGAAATGATCATAAACGGGGAGTACCACATAGTGAATATCAACAACAAAACAAATAAAATAGATCAAACACTTCATATAATATATGTTGTTTTATAAGATTTTATTAAGACTAAATATATTGTTTTATGAGCTCACTGTTTGAGCACCTCTTGTGCCTATTTGATTGGTCAGTGCTCTGTTTGTTATATTGATGCTATTAGATCAAATAGGGACATCAGTAATAAAATAATGCACTTACTATTTTGAATTTGAGCTCATAAAGATTAAGATATCCTATTGTTTTGAATTTCTATGTGCTTTGAGCCAATGAAATTTTTATCATCATGATGAAGTAATAATGCTTTAAATATCTTACTTATGTCCCTATTTGATTGGAGGGTGCTCTATTTTTTATATTGCTGCTATCAAAATAGAATGGCAATGGTGATTCAATGCATCTACAACCTCAACAACATGGTAGCATTGATCCAATAACAGAAAATACATTACAAATGCCAAGCTCATGGTCTCAGTGAAATAAATAGTGTATAAAATAATATATGGTACACAACAAAAACAAGCATGCAATGACAACAATAACATTGCATGATGCCCGAGCTCAAATTCAAAATAGTAAGTGTATTAATGTATGATCTAATAGCAGCAACCTCATTGATCATTACCTTTCACTCCTCCATCATTATAGAAGAGACAACTACCTACAACTAGGGCATCATGCATTATTTATGAGCTCATTGTTTGAGCACCTCATATCCCTATTTGATTAGCCAGTGCTCAAACAATGAGCTCATAAATAATGCATGATGCCCTGGCTTGCAGCTCGCAAGCCATCAAGACATTTCCTCATGAAATGATCATAAACTTGGAGTACCACATAGTGAATATCAATAACAAAACAAATAAAAAGAGATCAAACACTTCACACAATATATGTTGTTTTATAAGATTTTATTAAGACTAAATATATTATTTTATGAGCTCACTGTTTGAGCACCTCATATCCCTATTTGATTGGTCTATGTTCTATTTATTATATTGATGCTATTAGATCAAATAGGGACATCAGTAATAAAATAATGCACTTACTATTTTGAATTTGAGCTCATAAAGATTAAGATATCCTACTATTTTGAATTTCTATGTGCTTTGAACCAATGAAATTTTTATCATCATGATGAAGTAATAATGCATTAAATGTCTTATTTATGTCTCTATTTGATTGGAGGGTGCTCTGTTTGTTATATTGCTGCTATCAAAGTAGAATGACAGTGGTGATTCAATGCATCTACAACCTCAATAACATGGTAGCATTGATCCAATAACAAAAAATACATTACAAATGCCAAGCTCATGGTCTCAATGAAATAAATAGTATATAAAACAATATATGGTGCACAATAGTAGCAAGCATGCAATGACAACAATAACATTACATGATGCCCAAGCTCAAATTCAAAACACTAAGTGTATTAATGTATGATCTAATAACAACAACCTCATTGATCATTACCTTTCACTACTTCATCATTATAGAAGAGATAACTACCTACAATTAGGGCATCACACATTGTTTATGAGCTCATTGTTTGAGCACCTCATGTCCCTATTTGATTGGATGGTGCTCAAAGCTCATAAATAATGCATGATGCCCTGGCTTGCAGTCCGCAAGCCATCAAGATATTTTCTCATGAAATGATCATAAATGGGGAGTACCACAGTGTGAATATCAACAACAAAACAAATAAAGAGAGATCAAACACGTCACACAATATATGTTATTTTATCAGATTTTATTAAGACTAAATATATTATTTTATGAGCTCATTGTTTGAGCACCTCATGTCCCTATTTGATTGGTCGGTGCTCTGTTTGTTATATTAATGCTATTAGATCAAATAGGGACATTAGTAATAAAATAATGCACTTACTATTTTGAATTTGAGCTCATAAAGATTAAGATATCCTACTATTTTGAATTTTTATGTGCTTTGAGCCAATGAAATTTTTATCATCATGATGAAGTAATAATGCATTAAATGTCTTACTTATGTCCCTATTTGATTGGAGGGTTCTTTGTTTGTTATATTGCTACTATTAAAGTAGAATGACAATGGTGATTCAATGCATCTACAACCTCAACAATATGGTAGCATTGATCCAATAACAGAAAATACATTACAAATGCCAAGCTCACGGTCTCAATGAAATAAATAGTGTATAAAATAATATATGGTGCACAACAGCAGCAAGCATGCAATGACAACAATAACCTTGCATGATGCCCGACCTCAAATTCAAAATAGTAAGTGTATTAATGTATGATCTAATAGCAGCAACCTCATTGATCATTACCTTTCACTCCTCCATCATTATAGAATAAATAACTACCTACAACTAGGGCATCATGCATTGTTTATGAGCTCACTATTTGAGAACCTCATGTCCCTATTTGATTGGTTGGTGCTCAAACAATGAGCTCATAAATAATGCATGATGCCCTGGCTTGCAGCCCGCAAGCCATCAAGACATTTCCTCATGAAATGATCATAAACGGGGAGTACCACATAGTGAATATCAACAACAAAACAAATAAAGAGAGATCAAACACTTCACACAATATATGTTGTTTTATAAGATTTTATTAAGACTAAATATATTGTTTTATGAGCTCATTGTTTGAGCATCTCATTTCCCTATTTGATTGGTCGGTGCTTTGTTTGTTATATTGATGCTATTAGATCAAATAGGAACATCAAATAGGGACATCAATAATAATATAATGCACTTACTATTTTGAATTTGAGCTCATAAAGATTAAGATATCCTACTATTTTGAATTTCTATGTGCTTTGAGCCAATGAAATTTTTATCATCATGATCAAGTAATAATGCATTAAATGTCTTACTTATGTCCCTATTTGATTGGAGGGTGATTTGTTTGTTATATTGCTGCTATCAAAGTAGAATGACAATGGTGATTCAATGCATCTACAACCTCAACAACTTGGTAGCATTGATCCAATAACAGAAAATACATTACAAATGCCAAGCTCACGGTCTCAATGAAATAAACAGTGTATAAAATAATATATGGTGCACAACAATAGAAAGCATGCAATGACAACAATAACATTTCATGATGCCCAAGCTCAAATTCAAAACAGTAAGTGTATTAATGTATGATCTAATAGCAACAACCTCATTGATCATTACCTTTCACTCCTCCATCATTATAGAACATATAACTACCTACAACTAGGGCATCATGCATTGTTTATGAGCTCACTGTTTGAGCACCTA
The DNA here is from genome assembly GCA_027943335.1 of Chamaecyparis obtusa. NCBI lineage: Eukaryota > Viridiplantae > Streptophyta > Pinopsida > Cupressales > Cupressaceae > Chamaecyparis > Chamaecyparis obtusa. The sequence continues at coordinate 900,973 of BSBK01001258.1, read as the reverse complement.
ATGTCCCTATTTGATTGGTCGGTGCTCAAATAGTGAGCTCATAAATAATGCATGATGCCCTAGCTTGCAGCCTGCAAGCCATCAAGATATTTCCTCATGAAATGATCATAAATAGGGAGTACCACATAGTGAATATCAAAATAACAAAATAAATAAAAAGAGATCAAACACTTCACACAATATATATTATTTTATAAGATTTTATTAAGACTAAATATATTGTTTTATGAGCTCATTGTTTGAGCACCTCATGTCCCTATTTGATTGGTCAGTGCTTTGTTTGTTATATTGATGCTATTAGATCAAATAGGGACATCAGTAATAAAATAATGCACTTATTGTTTTGAATTTGAGCTCATAAAGATTAAGATATCCTACTGTTTTGAATTTCTATGTGCTTTGAGCCAATGAAATTTTTATCATCATGATGAAGTAATAATACATTAAATGTCTTACTTATATCCCTATTTGATTGGAGGGTGCTTTGTTTTTTATATTGTTGCTATCAAAGTAGAATGACAGTGGTGATTCAATGCATCTAAAGCCTTGACAACATGGTAGTATTGATCCAATAACATAAAATACATTACAAATGCCAAGCTCACGGTCTCAATGAAATAAACAGTGTATAAAACAATATATGGGGCACAACAATAGCAAGCATGCTATGGCATCAATAACATTGCATGATGCCTGAGCTCAAATTCAAAATAGTAAGTGTATTAATGTATGATCTAATAACAACAACCTCATTGATCATTACCTTTCACTCCTCCATCATTATAGAAGAGATAACTACCTACAACTAGAGTGTCATGCATTGTTTATGAGCTCACTGTTTGAGCACCTCATGTCCCTATTTGATTGGTTGGTGCTCAAATAGCAAGCTCATAAATAATGCATGATGCCCTAGCTTGTAGTTCGCAAGCTATCAAGACATTTCCTCATGAAATGATCATAAACGGGGAGTACCACATGGTGAATATCGAAACAACAAAACACATAAAGAGAGATCAAACACTTCACACAATATATGTTGTTTTATAAGATTTTATTAAGACTATTTAATAAATTATTTTATGAGCTCACTGTTTGAGCACCTCATGTCCCTATTTGATTGGTTGGTGCTATGTTTGTTATATTGATGCTATTAGATCAAATAGGGACATAAAATTTGATATCAACCTATCATATATCCATTCCAAATGATATAACTCCATTTGAATAAATGTCCATATGAAATCTAGAGCAATACATTAATTTTATAGTGAAATCATGATTTATAATGCCCCTTGATTTATAGTGAATTAATTTTATAGTGAATTCATGATTTATAATTCAGTTGTAGCAGCTCAATGTGTTTGAACTCAAGAATACCCCTTGGTTTCCTACAAAGCCTTTGACAAAATCTGTCAGAAAATGAGAAGCTATGAGAAGGTGACATGAAGCTAATGAAAGAAGACATCTCCAATTTATTTTGCAGATATACACATTAAGGATCATGTCAGATAATACAAGAGAATTCGATCAAAATAGGGAGACAATCGCTAGATTGTTATCTAACTTTCAAAGAGCAGGTGATGAAAAATGTTATTGTCCATGCAATAGTTGTAAGGGCTTAAAGACAAGAAGAATCAAAATCAAAACAACAAAGAGACATTGTAGGGAGAATGGTCACATTGAAGGGGGGTTTGATTATAATCCAGTGGTAAGTTGTTTGTTATATTGTTTTCACAATTAATATACATATGAACCATGGAAGGAGGTTTGATTATCACATTGAAAGGGGATTTGATTATCATCATTTTTATATAGGTCGATCTCCCCAGTGTGAATATAGAGGAACATGGAGGTGAGAGTATTGAAGTTAAAGATCATGTCCCATGGAAGCTGACGATCATGCACCAAAAAACACATTTGAAGATGATTGTATGAATGCATTGATCATTGACACATTTGGTACTAGTGCTATTGATGATGATGATTATGATGAGGATGAAATTGATGACATCCATGATATACCTCTACTTGAGAAGGTGGACATGACACTTTACGAAGGCTCCCAATCTACTTTTCTCTTTGTTGTATTGTTGTTGGTGAATTTGAAGGTTATGAATGGTTTATCCAACATAGCAATGTCACGTATGCTAAGGTTTGTCATATATGTCATTATAGTCTATAAAAAGTGAAACATGTACCATTAAGATTGTTTATAGTAATGACTTATATTATTTGTTGCAATTTGATAGGTGACTTTCTATTACCACCATCAAATGTTCTCCCTTGCTCGTACTGAGAATTATGTGCCACTATGAAACATATTGGAATGAGAAAAAAGAGACTACATCAAAGCCCCGAAGAATGACACCTCACCTATGGTAGTTGGAATATAATAGAATTTGAGGTAATATCATTCTATGTAATGGTTGATATTTGAAAATTATATATTTTGATTATGTTTTGTTGGCTAATTATATAGTAGATGATCTTGAAGGTTGTGAAGGCATCATCAACTAGCTTCCAAAGGGACTAAAATGTTATCCCAAAGAATTTAGTAGGCTACCCTACTATGAGCATCTACAAATTGTGCATTTGTTTGATACTATGCATATTGGAAAGAATATAAGAAAGACACTGTGGAAAATATTGGATAGAAGGTGTGACAAAGAAAAACTTGGCAAAATTTGTAGTGACATTCATGATTCCAATCATGCAATGAAAAATATCATTGATTCAAATAGCAATGGAGACAAAACTAATGCAAGTGCTCTTCCTTGGTTATTAATAGAGCAACAAAGTAATGTTATAAAATAAGTGATTTGAAAAAATTGATTTCCTATAGGATTTGCTACGAATATAAGCAATCTCATATCAAAGAAAAATGATTTTGGGTCAGGGATGAAAATGCATGATTGGCATACCTTCATCAAGGTAAGTTATAGTCTTTCGTATTTACAATATATTTGTATAATTGCATTCAATTTTCATTGTATGAAATGATCAGTTGACAATTGTTGCAGTATTTGCTACCCCTATTTCTCCCAGCGAACTTCGATAATAATATCAAACAAGTGATATATGATCTTGGAAAATACATGAGGTAAGTAGTGATATTTGTTCAATATATCAAACAAGTAATATATTGTAAAGTCTCATATTTATATATTTATGTCTTGAATCCCTTGTAGGTGGTTGTCATCTAAAGAAATCCATAAAGAAGATATAAAATATTGAAAGAAACAAATTTGTCGATTAATGTGTGAAATGCAAAAGTGTTTACCTCCAACTTTTTTCAATGCACAAGAACACTAACTCATACACCAAGTTGAGGAGATTGAATTGTGTGGACCTGTACATGCTAGGTCAATGTGGATAGTTGAGAAACACTTAAAATTTTTGAAGGGTTTGGTACGACAAAAAACACATCCTGAGGGCTCTATGGTTGAGGGATATATGGTATACCAGATGATGGTGTACGTTACTCAATATCTTCCTAATCTTGCAGCAAAGACCCATATAAATAGCATTTGGGATCTCGACTCAATTAAATTTTTTGAAGGGGAGTACTTGGTGGGCAATGATAGATTCAGGAAACTGAAAGGTAATAAATTATGAGATGTTATTGTAGTTAATTAATTCTTAATCTTCAAAATAAATCTGTTGTAAGTCATCTATTTACTTTTGTACAGCTGCTAAAGAGTGGGATGCAATATATTTGTTTATTGCAAACAATCAAGATTAGATGAAAGCATGGATTGAACGATGTCAGCATGATGGTCATAGATTAACATGGGAATCCATGTTTTCATTGGTTATACAACCTCATCGTAATGGAGATTCCAATGTTACACAAAAGGAATTAGATTTAGCATATGGTTTAAGAGATCACCAAGTACTTATAAATTTGTTAATTAATCAACTGTATATTTTTCAACTCGTGATGCAATAATGTATACATGTTTGACATTATTGCAGGTGAAACACCACAAGGCTATGTTTTTCAATGGTATAAATTTCGCATCAAAAAATTAGATGACACGAAAAGAACTTGTGATTCTAGGATAAGTGCAGTGTTCCAGGTGACTAATATTTCATCTAGAAACCACTTACATCCTCGAGAGTCACAAAATTGATACTGTGGTATTTTGGTTGATATACTTGACTGTGACTTTAATTCTTTCAAATTAGTTCTCTTCGTTGTGAAATGGTATAGACTACGACTCAATAAAAATGATCCTGATAGAACTGTTATTGAACATGACAATGGATTTCCAATGATTAATACAAGGTTGTTTGAGCCAGTTGGAGAAGAGCCCTATGTTCTTCCAAGCCAATGTGAGCAGGTATTTTACTCGAGGTTCCACATAAATCAGGTTGGTCATTTTTTGTTAGAAATGATCCAAGAGGAAGGTTGATAAAGTATAATGCGATGGAAGAAAATACTGAGGAAGATGAAGAAGTGGAAGATGATGTAGATGATGATCATGATCGAGAGCTAGTCAAAGAAGAATATGAATAAGAAGATGAGATGCTGCTGCTACTGATGACGATGATGTTGCTACTGATGACGATAATGCTGCTACTTATGAGGATGATGATGATGATGATGATGGTGATGACGATGATGATGATAGTGGTGGTGATGATGTCATCGACAATGATGATCTTGATGATGAGATGGATGAAGAAGAATATCAATGACATGAATGAAATGTACAATCATGCCAGATGTTTGGCATGTTCTAATGTTTTTTTATATGTACTACTCTTATTCACCTTGTTTTATATGTCCTACTTATATGAGAGTTTCTTCTGCTAATTTTCTATTTCCTTGCACATCAATGATGTTAAATCATAGGGGATTCTCTTTATTCCCTACAATGGAGTGAGCTAATTCTGAATTGCTTAGTAATTGCTTTTTATTGCACGGTTGTCTTTGGATTGTCATTTTGTTTTGATTGTCTAGTGATTTAAACCAAAGACTTTGACTTAGCCAAAAAATGTGCAAGTCTACATTAGTATGTTTCTTTTTATTGTAATTATAATTAGAATGAATGAACAAAATAATGACAATGCAATATTTGTCGAAATAGCATCGATGACTTCAGTCAATGCACCTATTTGTCAATGTGGTATTGGCCCATGCATATTGAAGATGTCACGCACAACAAGTAATCTTGGGCATCAATTTTGGGTTTGCCCAAATAGGAAAAAGGTCTGGATACGTAATTATATTTTATGTTTAAAAATAATGTGCCAACTAATTAATCATTTTATGAAGAACTGATGTACATTTGGTATTGCAGGGAAATAATGGATGTCAATACTTTTGGTGGGTTGATCAAACCACATTTACATCTACCCCATCTACATCTATACCTGATGTAGGAAATGAGTGCAACTTGTGCAAGGCTCGAGAGGCAACTAGTGCTGCCAAGATTGCTTCAATGGTGAAAGCAAAAATTATATTTCTGCGATGCCTTCTTTGTGTAGTTTGTGCACTACTTTGTTGGGACCATATGCGTAAATGTGGTTAACAGAGGGCTATTTTAGATACTAATTTTTTTTAAGAATTTCTAGTAGATACACATAAAGAACATGCACATAAACACAACAAATGAGAAACATAAATGTAGATATCACAACAGTTGAGAAACACAAATGTAGGCATCATGGTCACAATTTTTTGGAGACACAACATAATTGAATGGTATACCTAGACGATGCAACATGTCTGGGTATACTACTCAATTATGTTGTGTTTCTAAAAAATTGTGACCATGATGCCTACATTTATGTTTCTCAGTTGTTATGTCCTAGGACCCCTTATGACCCTTTGCGACCCTTTACGATCCCTAAGAATACATCTTAGAGGTCTTAAAATGTCATAAAGGGTCATAAGAAGCTCCTAGGAGGGGTCAGATGAGCTTCCACCTTCACGTGGTTGGCCCTGTTAAGTAGAGAATTTTAAACTATTCTTGAAACAAAGAGAAGCTCAATAATTTAAGATCTCAATCCATGTATGACAAATATATATCAATCCATCTCAATGGCTACCAAATCAATAGATCTATGCCAAGAACCTAGTTGCAAAGAAACACCACAGACCGCACCGCAAACCCACTGTGAAGAGGCATCCAATGTCTCATAAGTCACATCAAATGACCCACTTTCTGTAATCTAAGTTTCTCAGCTCAGTTCACCAAGAAGAAGACTTCTCCCAAGTCATCACGGACACCATAGTGATCTATGAATCTCCAATGTACAAGTTATGCATGTCTCTCTCTCGACATCACATCTAACTCAATAATCCATGAGCCACAACCAAATCTATTGCAAAGTCATCTTCGAATGATCCATAACCAAATCATGAGCAAGAACCAGATATGCAAGAACACCCTTCTAAATCGATACCAACCCAATCGACAAATATATATATATTTTAAAAAATTGATTTGCATCGCAATTGCGACGGTTATCTGTTGAAATAATCTAACATCTAGCTATCGCATGTACAACATCGCTGTCGGTAAAAAAAATTTAATGAAGGATAACCGTCATAAAATTCTGACGGGTCTCTATCGCATGTACAACATCGCTATTGTTAAAAACTACAAATGACATATATCTGTCATACACCTCCGACGGATATCCATCGCACTAACAACATCTCCGTCGGCAAACAAATTACAAACGATGGCAACCCGTTAGAAGATTCTGACGGGTCACCGTCATTTTTATTTTTTGCGATGGATAGGCATTGCAATTAGGACGACCACAAATAGGTCTGACACCAGGTTCACCTTGTTGGCACACCCTTCTTGCGACATCCATTATTGTCATAATTACGATGCCAATTGAAACTGTCAATTTTTTCAACTGCAAAATTGTGACGTCGGGTGGTGTTGTTATATCGATGGTAAACCATCCCAATTTAGATGACCTGTTGTCAGAAAAAGGTCTCAAATGTACTATTGATGCTAGAATGAGATATTTTAATGTGTAGAATTAACTAAACATGAGAATTGAATCTAAGCTTTTGAATTCCATTATTTATTTGAAAGTGAATTTAAGCTTTACAATTAAGAATTAAAATCCACAACATGTAAGCATGAATATAATTTAATCTATCTTATGAGCTTTGTAAATTTCTCTTTTATAGAAAATATGGTGAATCTAACGGTTGAGATTGAATTGAGATGAAGGGTTACCATTCACTCTTACTTGATCCATGTGATTAACTCTTGATTGGTTGCATTTGTCCTTGTTGTCCCTTGAGGGGTGACATGTATTTTTAGAGTCTTTTATTATTTGATTTTAATTAATTACTTTAGCCATGTATTTAAGTGGGATTGATTTAATTAATTCATGCCAAAGATAATTAATAGAAATTTTGATTAGTTAATGACAATTTGATGCTTGATTAAAGATTTCAATGATTTTGATGAATTATGTCATTAATCGGATAATTGAACTAGCATAATTTGGGAATTGGTCTTGAATTAGGGAAAATAGGGCCTTTGGTTCTATTAGCCCATTTTAGGGTGATTACAATTGTTAGGTTAAAATTTATTTATGTGGGTTAGTGTTATTGTGACACCTATGATTAGTGTTAGTGCTATAGTTACACCTAAGGTTAGTGTTAGGGGAATTATTAGGTTATATTTAAGATGTTTGTTAGGGTTTGTGTTATTATTATGGTTAAGGTTATTGTTGGTGTTACTACTCCTATTACGGTAAAGGTTGGTGTTATTGTTACAGTTAAGGAACTAGTGTTAGGGTAACTGTTAGGTTTTTTTTACTTGGGTTAGTGGTATTGTGACACCTATGATTAGTATTAGTTATATTGTGACACCTAAGGTTAGTGTCAAGGGAATGGTTAGATTACATTTAAGAAGTTTGTTAGGGTTTGTTTTATTATTATGATTAAGGTTATTGTTAGGGTTATTGCTCCTATGATAACTTAAAGGTTAGTGCTATTGTTACAATTAAGGCTAGTGTTAGGGTAATTGTTAGGTTAATTATTTTTTAATGTGGGTTAGTACTATTGTGACACCTACGACTAGTGTTACTGAGATTGTTACACCTAAGATTAGTGTCAAGGGAACTATTAGGTTATATTTAAGAAGTTTGTTAGTGTTCATGTTATTATTACGGTTAAGGTTATTGTTAGTGTTATTGCTCCTATTATGGTAAATGTTAGTGTTATTGTTATAGTTAAGGTTAGTGTCAGGGTAGCTGTTAGGTTTTTTCTTTATGTGGATTAGTGGTATTGTGATACCTATAGTTAGTGTTAGCGCTATTGTGACACCTAAGGTTAGTGTAAGGGGAACAATTAGGTTACATTTAATAAGTTTGTTAGGGTTCATGTTATTATTACAGTTAAGGTTATTCTTAGGGTTATTGCTCCTATTAGGGTAAAGGTTAGTGCTATTGTTACAATTAAGGTTAGTTTTAGGGTAATTATTAGGTTATATGTTGTAATTAGGGTTAGTGTTAATGATATTATTAAGGTTATGGTTGGCTTTTGGTAATATTTAAGATTTTTGTAAGGGTTTATGTTATTATTACAGTTAAGGTTACTAATATTATTAAGGTTAAATTTATTATTAGGGCGAGTGCTCATATTATGATTAAGGTTAGTGATATTATTACACTAAAGGTTAGTGTTAGGGTATTTGTTAGGTTATATGTTGTAATTAGGATTTGTGTTAAGGATATTATTAAAGTTATGGTTTTGTTTTGGTTACATTTTTTTATTTTTGTCAGGGTTTGTGTTATTATTATGATTAAGGTTACTAATATTGTTAAGGTTAAGATTAGGGTTATGGTTAGTGCTCCTATTACAATTAAGGTTAGTGTTATTTTTACACTTAATGTTAATGTTATGATCATTGTTAGGTTATATGTTGTAATTAGGGAAAGTGTTAAGGATTTTATTAAGGTTATGGTTGTGTTTTAGTTAAATTTAAGATTTTTGTTAGGGTTTGTATTATTATTATGGTTAAGGTTGGTGATAGTGTTAAGGTTAAGGTTATTGTTAGGGTTAATTATCCTATTATGGTTATGGTTAGTGCTATTTTTACACTTAAGGTTAGTGTTAGGGTAACTGTTAGGTTATATGTTGTAATTAGGGTTTGGGTTACATTTTAGAATTTTCTTAGCATTCTTGTTATTATTACGATCAAGGTTACAATTAGGGTGTGTTGATTATAGGTATTGTTGATGTATGTAGCATCAGTAAGATAAAACTAATTATATATAATAAATTATGAGAAATGATTTATATACATTTTATGTGCTAAGGAAAGAACCTTCATAGGGTTAGTATCATCAATAAATCAAAATGAAAATTAAATAGCCACAAAAAGAAATCTAAATAAGAAAATTTAAAGAAGACTGAGTACTATATGAATCTCTAAATAGGGATGCTAATGATGAGCTCTCAACAAGATCTCACTAGTGATAGTCCTAATATGAGAAAAGTAAATGATAAGCAAGCTAATACAAGTTAATTCCAAATGAAAATACTAATTAGCTCTAGATTTGCCTTTAAATTTGCTAGAGGTTTGATGCTTCATAAAATTTGTGGATCATTATTGCTTCAATTATGCCTTGCTTTTATAGATTTTGGAAAGGGTAGGGGGTGTGGTTGATTTGATCATGGTTGAGTTTGAGTTAAGTCCATGGTTCCACCTTTGGAGACCATTTAAATATTTTGTCCTCAAAGCTTGGGACAAGAGGATAAAATGGGTGGACAAGATGCTCTCTCCTTAAGGGTGATGGAAATTTGATTTAAGCTTGATCCATGTGAGCTTGATCCTTCAATCCTATTGGTTGAGATATTTTCTCCCATTTGGTGGTTGAGGGAAAATAGGACTTTAATCAATTGAATTTAATTAATATCCTTAGCCATGTGTACCCCTTGAATGGGTTGATTTGATTTAAATGAACTATGTAATTAATTAGATTAATTACACAATAATTGATTTATCATGATTTATTTGATTTAAATTGGATTTATGACTTTTGATTTTTAATTAAATTTGATTTATGGCTTGATTGAAATTTTGCTTTGATTCTAGCTTGATTTGGTTTAATTGCTTTGATTTTTGCCTTAGTTGTTAATTTGATTGATCTTGTCCAATTTTAGGTGATTACAAATACTCCTCTTTGAGTTGACATGCAAAGCATATCGATTCAAAGAATGTCCTAATGATTTTTACTGCAAAAGTCCTGATCAATTGATGTCTAATTTGATATGATATAAGATGTAGATTATGATGATGGAATTGATGCAATTTCGATTGATTTGAAGGTCCTCGATGGTCGATCTAATGATAGGTTGTTTGATATGGTACCCGATTTGATATGATTCGATATTTGATGCCCCTTTTGATTGATTAGTGAAATTTTTTTTGATTTGAAGATTATGCTTTGATTTGATGGTCGTGCCCCTGATTCATTGACTAAGATATCGGTCCTGATTATCCGAGTCTATGCCCCCTTAGAAATGAAATGAAATTTGATCGTTGTTGAAAGATATGTTATTTTAAGTCAAATTTGCGTGAATTAGGTCAATTAGTAATGAATTTTGATTTCATTTCTGATAATGTATGCGCAATCATTTGATGACAAAAGCCCTTGATTTGGTAGAATAGGTGAAAAATTTGGGTCCTTGGTCATTTTCTGGTCAAAGATGCCATTTTTAGGTCAAAATGGGCTATATATAGGGCTATAAGTCATTTTTACTATTCATTTCCACTTTCACTTTTGACTTTTTCTCTCTGACCCTTCTAAGCTATTTCACGATAGTTATCCCAATTCGAGAGCACAGATTTGAGTGAGGGCACCAATACTTGTCTCCACCAGGCTATGGACCTCTGGTATGTACCCCGATAACTCGCTTTGTCATTTTAATGCATTTAAATTGAAAAAAAATAGATTTTTAGTAGGAAAGCTCTCTTTTTTTCCTTTTAAATTGCACATTTAATGATTTTAATAGCATGTACACAAATTTTTCAGTGCTTCTGTAATGCATCAACTATTTTTAATAGTGCATACAAAATGTAGAACTAGGGCATGAAATGCATTCTCCCTTTTTTGCTACGCGTACTAATTAGTTTGCGCAAATTAATAATTTAGCAGCACGTACAGGTAATTCCTATAGCGTGTACTCATTTCTACAATGCGTACACATTAAAGTAGCACTTTTAATTATTTCTCCTATGCATTTACAATTTTTAGCTGCGCTTTTGCCTTTTAGCACATTTAAACAATTAAATAGCGCATTTACCTTGTTTGGTTAAAATTACAAATTGCTGAGTCAATTTTCTAAACTATTCGGTGTCATCAATCAGTCAATTGGTTTAGGTAACAAGTCTATTTTGATAGCGAGTTGTATGATCTCAATTTTAGTCAAGTCATTCTGAATGTTTGATTGTCAATCTTGATTTATATGGTGGGTGATGATAAATTTTTCATCCTCTCTGAGTAGAATCAGGAAAATTGACTGTGGTTTGATAATTGTAAATGTTCGATTGACTTAGGATGATCCAAAATGTAATGATTTTAAATACTGATGTGTTTAACTTTCTTTTTGCAGGCCAAGCTTAAATCGCTTGGAGTTTGAGGCTTGTATACCTTTCCTTTTGAGATGATAGATGACCTGAGTGGCACAGATCACTAGGTGATTGGTAGATGCAGACTATCATTCCTGCTTGTCCTTCCTTGATTCCACATGAATCAAGGTCTTATTACAGCTATGGCAGAGCGATGGCACTCTAACCATAACACATTTCACCTTCCGATGGGGGAGATGACCATTACCCTCAAGGATGTGTACCGCATCCTTCACATCCCCACTCATGGAGAGTTGATCTATTATGATTAGGTGTATGATGGGACCGCCTATAGGTGAGTCTTTGGTGATGATACTATCAGAGATGATAGTATTTTGTGGGCTCAGTTCCCTTCTTTCCCTATTCTTCCTACTATTCTTGGAGCACTAGTTGGTGGTTTCCTCATATCAGATCGACACAAATGTAGCTTTGCTATTGGTTGGAGTCGTATCCTTAAGGATATGATTACACAACCACAATGATTTAATTAGGGGACCCGTGTACTCACACAATTATACCATGAGCTACATTCAGTTGTGTACCATCATGGGATGACTCTCTCTATTGGTGTGATCGTATTACAATTGTGGACATGGGAGCATATCCTTGTCGCTAGACCTATTTCTGTTTGGCATCATGATCTAGGCTAGCCCTTCACTTGGATGTACAAGGGGATGGTTGTGCAGGCCCACTTGGGAAAGTTGGACTACTGGAGATGAGTCCTTGATTATATTGATCAAGTTGTATGGTGGCCATACATTGGTTGTGAGGCATGGCCTAAGGATACAACCGAGCTATCTTTCATGTGTATGCCCTAGTGGATGATAGGGCGTACACCATTGATTATTAAGAGATCTTGCTTCTTGAGAGTCTTATAGCAATATGGTCACACACAGGGCATGCCATAGGGATTGGCTTTGTATGCCCAGGTTCAGGTAGAGAGGTCACTCCAGGGGCCATAGATTGATTACAGGATGGCTCATCAGGAGGTATTGTAGCTAGCCCACCTTCCTTGGGATATGAGGGATCATGTTGTAGATGTTGGGATGATGGATGACTATGCTGATTGGTTTTCTCGGAACCCATTTCTGAGATTTATAGATCCTACAGAGCCAATGCTTGGTATAGAGGAGGAGTCAGATGATGATGATAGGGATGGGGATAGGGGTGGTCAGAGATGAGGTTGTTAGGGATGATGTGGAAGACAAGTGATTAGAGGAGGTAGAGTTGTTATTCTAGTGATTTCTACTGCACTGATTCCTCCTAGGGGTGGTGTTCGCATGAAAGGTGGCCAGGTTAGAGTGTGAGGTGGTGGTGTGGACAAGGCTCTACATCAGGTTGTTGTGGATAGATTGGCTAGATGGAGCCAACCCAGGGTCAGATATTATAGGTAGGTGGATTCTTAGGTAGTGGCTGATGTGGATGCTCAGGCTGCTCAGATTTTATTAGATCAGGCATAGGGTATACTAGCACCTCCACAGGTCATTCCATAGGTAATTCCATAGGCTCCTCTAGTACAGGCTCCTATTGCTTCTTCTTCTATGCCATCTTCTTCAATTCTTCCATCTTCTTCTTCCTTCATTCCATCTTTGTCTCAGTCCATTTCATCTTCCTCTATGGCACCTCCACAGACTCCACTTGTTCAGGCACCACCCACACAGGTTCCAACACATACTCCTATACCAGCCTTAGCCTCAGATGTTAGATCATTGTAGTCTAAGATGTTACAAATGAGACAATAGGTTACCCAGCTGAGTTTGACGATGCATACCTTCATGGTTGCTATGAGTTAGAATGGTTTACATGCTAGTTCTAGTAGACCTCCAAATGCTAATCGTGGTCTTGATGGTGCCAATGTTTCTAACGGTTGATTTGATTTTTGATATGAGATACTTTATTCATTGTTATATATGATGATTCATTTTTTTATCTTGAGACATTGGACTTAGATTATTCTTTGATTAGTTGACATTCCTCATGTTTTGATACTTGTTGATACTCTGATGAACTTTGATTCCTGGATGTTATTGCTTTGATGATGATACCATGGACTTTGATAGATTTACTTTATATGATGTCATTATGTATTGGACTTCATTTTTCAGGTGTTTTGATATGATATGTAGATCTACATGATTCTATCTCCTAGATGCTTTGTTTTTATGCTTTTTCAGAATGCAGTTTATGATATGAATGCACATGTTCTATTTATGCTTAAATGATTGTCTTATTTATGACATAGAATAGATGAATGTATGTAATATAGGTTTAATGATTTTGTATAATGATTAATATTATGATACATGATGCTTTATGTATGCATATGATACATGTTTTGTATGATGATGTAATGATTTAATGATTAATGCAATATGATGGTATTTATGGATGCATCTATTTGCTGATATGGATGTATGTAATGGATAATAAGTGTAATGGATATATGGTATATATATGTGATGCAAAATGTGATGTACCTATATGATGTAATGAATGTATATTGATGTTTAATGATTAATGTTTAATGTCATGATAAATGATATATAAATGTTATATGGATTAATGATGTTGATGATGCAAATGTAATGATATATAATGTATGAATATGATGAATATGTATATGTAGATGCAATGATCTAATACACTTATAATTGAATATAATTCCATGTATAAATGCAAGGAATCTTTAATGAATGCACCTAAATCGATAATACAACGTGATATGAAATATAATTTTTTTGAATGAACTTAATGGAATTCACCTAAAATGTCCTAATGATGAAATTGGTGCTTGTTAATAAGATGATTTGATGGATGCAATGCATGCAACCTAATGTAATGTAATCTTAAATGAACTTAATGGTTTAAAATGAATGATTATAAATGATTTTAAAATGAATGCATCTAAATGAGATAGATTTAAAATGAATGCAAACTAATGCAATGCAACTTTTAAATGAACTTTAGTGAAAATGATGTGAACTAATGCGATGAATTTAGATTAAAGTGAATTTAAACTAATGTAATGAATTTAAATGAACTTAGGGTAAAGTCCTAAATTAATGCAAGATAAGATGATTTTAACAAATGCAAGTGAACTAATGCAATACACTCTTGTTTTTTATTTTTGATTTCCAACGCACTTCGATCACATATAGTTTTTGATGTTTGTTTGATTTTTGATTTAACTCCACCCCTTTTCTATTTTTCTCTTGCAAATTCATTTTTGGAGCTAAGAAAAGGTAAATACTTTTGTATTGGATAAAATATGGATGGGGTCCTAGAACAATGGTTTGCACATAAAAAAAGAGACCCCAAAACCAATATTTTATACTTACATAGAATTGTATTGATATGGAAAGTAAATGTAGAAGACTAATATTGAAATGAAGAGATAAAAGTACTTATCTCCAAAAAGAACTTGCTGAAAACCCTATCAAACAATCTTAGAAACTATTATTTTCTGCAATCCTTGATTGAAACTGTGAGATTTACAAAACCCAAAAATCTTTTTCTTTTCTGAGCTAGGTCATCCTTGACCCAGATAGCGGGGCAAGGTCTTACCCCAAGGCAGGATCCTTCCCCTCAAAGCTCTGATGGAAATTCTGTTTGCGGATCTCAAAAGTTCAGCAAAAAGGGTATCCAGATCTACACTTCAATTCACAATCATGTACCTGTGCCTGCAAGAAAAATGGTTTTGTTGTTTGGATGAGGAGTTTTCCTTAGTCAAACCCCGGTTTTGAATCAACCTTAATAATGAAATTGAAATAGAGAATGCTAGCAAGTAGTAGAAGTAGATCTAACAAGGAAGCTATGATATTCAATAGATATGCAATTGTATTTGAAATGTAAACAAGTATGTTGATATGAAAGCTTGAACACAACATTAACATATGTAAATCAAAACCTCCATGTTTGTATGTTTGCAATCCACCTTGAGGGAAGAATGAATAGATCTTGAAGATGAACAAAGGATCTTGAAGGAAGATCACACCACCATGATGGCTAGATCTAAGGTTTTAAATGATGAATCTTGAATGCTTGAACCAAATCCCTTCAAAGGCTTGAATGCTTGAATCCTTGATCTTCAATGGAGAACTTGAATGAAGAAGAAGACTTGTATGCTTCCTTGAAAATGCTTGAAGAAATGCTTTCTTGATCTTGCTTGAGAGCTTGAGAGATTAGATTGCAAAACTTGATGTATTGATTGAGAAAATGAGAGAGGAAGGCCTCCTTTTATAGTGATCTAGGGCACAAACTTCTAGAGTGGAAAAAATTGGAGAATTAAATCCCAATTAACCTTAACCCCTAGAAATGGACCTAGGTTAAATATAATTAAGAGTTTTACCATTCTGAAACCTGAAATGGCCAATTCGGAAGCAGGAAAATAAAACTTTTTGAAGCCCGACATCCCGTAACTTCTAGAAATTGAAATTTGAAATAGGGGTTAGGGACGAGGTAGTCTCTTCCCTAGGTTAGGGACTAGGTCATCCTTGACCCTCTAGGTCATCTTTGACCTAGGAGGTCAAAAGCTCCAGATTCTCAGAGAAAACTGTTAGAAAAAGGTTGGAAATAAGGGGGAGAGAAGTAGAATAGGGGGGAAACTGCTAGATCCATGTGCAACGATCTGATCAAGGCACTTGAAAAGACCCCAGACCACTTACCCGGAGGGATAAATTCTCTTAAAATGGAAGTGCTTCCATTTTAAGGTGATACATTAAGCCCCCACTTTAGCAAGAGCATGGACTCGATGTAAACTCTTGGTAAAGGAGAAGAAAGAGGAGATCCAAGTGGATTCACAATGAGATAAAATAACAATTAGCTAAGGACACAATCCCCTAGGCTAAGGATTCTAACTCAACATACACACACGAGGGTGCAGAAAGAGAAAACTAAAAGAGCATGGGTAATGTGGAGCTCCATAATAGGAACATACATTTTATTTAGAGAAAGCAAGATTGAAATACAACTCATTGCCACATGATATATAAATAACCTTACTATCAATGAGCTGCCTAATCTTATAGTGTAAATCTTGACATTTATTAGTAGAGTGATCATGAAATCTATGATATAAACAAAAAGGAAGAGTCTTCAAGTGTGGAGTATGTTTCTTTCTGCATTTAGGTCTAGTAATCATCTTACCATGAAGGAGTTTATGCAAAAGAACTTCTTAGTCAAATTCCTTCATAGTTTCATCATGTTTTGAAGTGTTATTTGAGATGTTGTTAACATTGATTTGTTATTGAGGATTAAATCCCAATCCATAAGAATGCTCATGCCCCCCAGTATGTAAGGGCATTTGAATTCCCTATTTATGCTTACCACATCCTTGACCATTAAATCCTTATTTAACTAGGAAATGATAACTAGGACCATAACTAGAAGCCATATTAGAAGGAGTCAATGGAACTTTAGTAGTCACTATGTCATCATTAGTAGGTTTGATAGATTCATTGTGGGTAGAAGCAGCGACAAAGTTATTACTAAGGGCATTAAAAGTAGAAGTAAAAACATGTTGTTTAAACTCTCTTTGTTGCTTCATAAAATCAAGATCATTAATCTTATATTCTCCAATAAAGGTAGGAGTAAAATCCAAGGTTCCCCAATCATTACCAAGAAGAGCATTAGAGGTAGAAGGATTACTATTAGAAGTAAGAGTAGTGTGGGTTTGAATATTCAAACAAGTATTCAGTGCATCATCTGCATGAAGTGTATACATCTTGTTGTTATATATAAACTTAACTTTATGGTGAAGGATGGAAGGAATAGCATGCATCTCATGCAACCAAGGTCTACCCAAAAGAAGGTTATAATTGAGAGGTCCAGGCATAACATGAATAGGTGTATTCAGGATGACCAGACCTACTTTGATAGGTAAGGTAATGATGCCTAAAGTGTTCTTAGTAATGTTATCAAAGCCACGTATAGGAACATTGTTAGGTTGAATAGTTGAAAGATTGGCTTTAATTGCTTTGAGCATGTCCAAGCTACAAACATTAAGCCCAAATCCATTATCAATCAAGGTCCTATGCATGATATTTTTATTGATAGTAACAACAACCATGAGAGCATCATATTGATTCTGAACTTCTTTAGAAGGTAAATATTTTTGAGTAAATACAATGTCAGGAGGACCCAGGGTAGCATGCATGCATTGTAAGAAGTTATTGATGTTCTCTTGATTAGGAGGTGGAGTAGGAAGAGTTGCTAGAGATTTTTGTAAGGCTTCATAGTAGGTAGGTGAAGTTTGAAGAAGCTCCCATAAAGAAATATTGGTAGGAGTATTTTGCAATTGGTTTATCAAATCATACTTCTTGCTAGGAAGACGGGGTGGAGGAAGAAGAATGGGTTGAGAAGGTGGCAAAGAAGTAGAAACCACCGGATTAGGTTGAGGGTTATTATTTGTATGATATGTGTGAGCTATAGAATCTTGGTCACTGAAAGACTCTAAAGACTCCATAGGTTTACCTTTGATAGTAATGTGAGGACAACCTTTGATAGTCAACAAGGGTTTCAGAAAAACCATATTAGTTGTCTCAACACTACAAATAGATTCACAAGAAGGAAGCAAAGAAGACACCCTAGGAGGAGATGAGGTAGGATCTTGATTCTCTATAAGATCTTCACTAAT
This sequence comes from Chamaecyparis obtusa, assembly GCA_027943335.1. Classification (NCBI taxonomy): domain Eukaryota; kingdom Viridiplantae; phylum Streptophyta; class Pinopsida; order Cupressales; family Cupressaceae; genus Chamaecyparis; species Chamaecyparis obtusa. Next base: position 882,718 of record BSBK01001258.1, on the reverse strand, counting down.
AGGGAGAGCATTAAGGGAATTCATATCATTCTCTGCTAATGCCTCATCACTAGAAGGAATCCCAAAAGGAGGTAAAGGATCTATAATGTCATCTTCTTTCACTAAAATGTCTGCATAAGATGAGTGTGTTTTAGAAAAAGATTCATCATCATGTATGAATATGTCATCCATTAATAAATCACCCTCTTGTATCAAAGATTCTTCATAAGGAGGGGATAAATCAATGTCTTTATCCAAAGGTTCATCACAAATAGGAGGATTATCATCCCTACCAATAAAGTACATTGTAGGGTTGCCATAATTCACTAAAGCTTGATCCTTAGAGGGGGAAGAAGGACATATATTAGGAGAAGAATTAACATCAATCCTCAACTCATCTCCATAAAGAGAAATATGATGGAGATATAGATTAAGGTCATCTTCTTGCTCTAATATATCCTTATAAGGTAATTTAAAAGAGGACAAAGAAACATCACATGTACTAAATGAAGTCTTTCTAGGTGTAACACCATGCAATGGTAAGGTAAGAGGAGGATGTTGTGTAATCCCAATTTTTTTGGAAAACATTTGAAACAACTTGTGCAAAATGATAACAAATAGATCTAGATATATCCAAATGAATTCAAATGAGATTTATACACATGAAAAGAAAATTGAACATCACAAACACAATAGGGCATCTAATTCCACAAAAGAAAGAGTTTTTGTAAAATAGGTTCACCAAAATTTATAGATGAAGATGAATACATAAGATAAGACAAAGGGAAATATAACACAATAGGGCATCTAATTCCACAAAAGATAGGGGGTAAGCTTGTCGGGTTCACCAAAATGTATAGGATAAAATATGGATGGGGTCCTAGAACAATGGTTTGAACATAAAAGAGATCCCAAAGCCAATATTTTATACATATATGAAATTATATTGATATGGAAAGTAAATATAGAAGATTAATATTGAAATGAAGAAATAAAGGTACTTACCTCTGAAAAGAACCTACTAAAAACCTTGTCAAATAATCTCAGAAACTGTTGATTTTCACAATTCTTAACTAAAACTGCGAGATCTAAAAAACCCAAAAATCTTTTCCTTTTCTGAGCCAGTTCATCCTTGACCTAGATAGTGGGGTGAGGTCTTACCCCAGGGCTGGATCCTACCCCTCCAAGCTTTGATGGAAATTATATTTGTGGATCTTGGAAGTTTGGTGAAAAGGGTATCTAGATCTGCACTTTAGTTCACAATCTTGTACTTGTGCTTGCAAGAAAAATGGTTTTGTTGTTTGTATGAGGGGTTTGCGTTAGTCAAACCCTAGTTTGGAATCAACCTTAATAATGAAATTGAAATAGAGAATGCTACCAAGTAGTAGAAGTAGATCTAAAAATGAAGCTATGATATTCAATAGATATGCAATTGTATTTGAAATGTAAACAAGTATGTCGATATGAAAGCTTGAACACAATATTAACATATGTAAATCAAAACCTCCATGTTTGTATGCTTGGAATCCACCTTGAGGGAAGAATGAATGGATCTTGAAGATGAACAAAGGATCTTGAAGGAAGATCACACCACCATGATGGCTAGATCTAGGGTTTTAAATGATGAATCTTGAATGCTTGAACAAAATCCCTTCAAAGGCTTGAATGCTTGAATCCTTTTATAGTGATCTAGGGCACAAACTTCTAGAGAGGTAGACATTGGAGAATTAAATCCCAATTAACCTTATCCCCTATAAATGAACCTAGATAAAATATAATTAAGAGTTTTACCATTTCGAAACCCAAAATGGCCGACCCGAAAGTGGGAAAATAAAACTTTCCGAAGCCCGATATCCCGTAACTTTCAGAAACTAAAATTTGAAACAGGGGTCAAGGATGAGGTAGTCTCTACCCTAGGTTAGGGACTAGGTCATCCTTGACCCTCCATGTCATCTTTGACCCAGGAGGTCAAAAACTCTAGATTCTTAGAGAAAACTATTAGAAAAAGGCTAGAAATAAGGGGGAGAGAAGCATAATAGGGGGGAAACTGCCAGATCCATGCAACGATCCAATCAAGGTGCTTAACATGACCCCATACCACTTACTCGAAGGGATAAACACTCTTAACATGGAAGTGCTTCCATTTTAAGATGATACAACTTTAAATGAATTTAATCTAGGATGTATGCAACTAACTGTCACTATTTAAAAATTTAGAGCTTATATTCATCATCGAGCAATTTTTGAAATCCTAAATTAGTACAACCATCACTAGTTCAACCATGATGATATGAATACCATTTTCACCTCTTACATTTCTTTCCCATCCATTGGTACAACTATCATTGATTGAAGTCAATCATGAGAGTACAAATACTGATTTTGTCAGATTCTATTACAAGTGGATTTTGGTATTACGATATTTAACATCAAAATATCCAAGGTATCCTTTTGCATAAATAAAAAAAGATCTTAGTTTCTCCATATGTACATGTCCTTGATGATTCTTTGATGATCATGTCCTTAGACAAATAATACATACTTCAAAACTTTGATCTTAAGACAGTTATTTAGAAATCAATAAAATATCATGCTTTCATCATAGCTTGTCTAGTTTAAAAAATTTCATCGATTGTTTTTCAAATCCATATTTCAAGTATAGTTATATCCATTTCATACTTTTAATCCTGATAAAGATAAGGTCTCATGAGATTTTGGATCGAATTTTGTGTTTGGTATAGATTAGGATTAGGATTAGGATTTGATTGAGCATTTCACTTGTTCTTTGATGAATTGATTTGGTGTTTGATTGAAGTTTTCTTTTGATGAATGCTTCCTCCTTTAGAGTATATTTACCCTAGTTTTATGTGATTACATTTGTGGGACTTGGAACAATTTGTAGATTGGATTAGTGACAAAACCTTTAGGTACTTGCAAATGCAACTGTGGGGTTTTATTATGCGATATATACAAATGCTGGCAAATGCAAGATTTACAAGGATGACTGCTAGGCATGAGACTGACCTGGACTTTCAATGGTGCCTGTTTACCAAGTTTTCACCGATTGAATGGATTTGCTTTCTTTTTCTATTTTTAAAGCTTTTTTTTTCCTTTTTTGGCTACCAAGGCGCCTATTTGCTAGGTTTTCACTAAGATACTTTTTTTGATTTTTTTTGTATTTTCTCTTTTTTTAATTTTTTTGTTTCCATATTATCAAGGCACCTATTTGCTAGGTTTTCACCAAGACACAATCTTTATAAGGATCCTTTTTGAATGTTTTTGGCTTTCTTCATGCTCAAATTTCCACTATTTTTGATCTTTTCTGCATTTCTGACTTGTTTGCTCTTTTCTATTTTTTAATGTTTTTGGAATTTTCAAGAACTCTTTTGACTATATAAAATAAATAGGATGCTTTCTCATCTGATATTTTTGATACTTTTTTTCTCTATCCCTCTTCAATTGCTTCAGGTGCAGAACCTTTTCAAATGTATACTATTTATTGGCTCTTGTAACTCCTCTCCTTCACAATCAGCTAGTTTGTAAGTGCCAATGCCAAAAGATGAAGTGATCACAAAGGTTCCTAACTAGTTTGAATCCCATTTTCCTTTCTTCTCTCTTTTTTCTTGATTCTTGGGGTTCTCTCACAATACTAAGTCACCTATTTGGAATGCCCTTGGTTTGATATGTTTGTTATAATTTTTGGTCATTTGATTCTGATACACTTTTAATTGATCAAAATCTTGTTACTGTCTTTCATCTAGAAATTCTAGTTCATGTAACTTAGAAAATATATAGTCTTATTCACTTAGTAACCCATGTAATGAGACCCTTAAGGATAGAATTTCTACCCCCAAAGGTAAAACTTCTTCTGCTCCATAGACTAGGAAAAATGGGGTAGCTCGTGTTGGCATTCCAATACTCATTCTATAAGCCCATAGAGTAGGGTTTATTTGAATGTGCCAATCTCTACCTAAATTATCCACGGTTCTCTTCAATATCTTTAAAATGTTCTTATTTGTAGCTTCTTCTTGTCCATTGCTTTGTGGGTAATATATTGAAGATGAGTGATATACCATATGAAATTTTGTACATAATTCTTTCAAATACTTATTTTAAAATATTTTACATTGTTTGTTATGATGGCATGAGGTACACCATATCTATAGATTATGTGATTTAATATGAATAAGGATATCTGCTTTCCTGTGGCAGTTGATAAGGGTACAACTTCCACCCATTTGGTGAAATATTTTGTTGCAGTAATGATGAATTTATGACCATTTGAAGATGGTGGATAAATCATCCCTATTAAGTCCAAACCCCATTGATAAAAGGGCCAATGTGTTGTCATAGGATGAAGCTCTTATATTGGTATGTGGATTAGGTTCCCATGATATTGACACTTACAACAAGTTTTTGCAAAGTGACAAGCGTCCTTTTCCGTTGAAGGCCAAAAATATCCTATCCTAAGAAGTTTCTTAGCTAGGGTTAAACCATTCAAATGTGATCCACAAATCCCCTCATGAATTTCTTGTAAGGTTTTTTTTGATTCCTCTTTCTCTATACATCTTAGAAGCATTCCATCTAGACTCTTATGATACAACGTGTCAGATATCAAGGTATAGCAAGAAGCTTGGCGTATAAAAATTTTATTTTGATTTCTAGTTTGGTCTAAGGGTAAGATTTGGTCTTTCAAGTAGGTGTAAATGGCTCCATACCAAGGTGATTCATGTCCTATTAGCAAAAAAATAGTATGAGGATGGGAAGGGTCAAATGCGGGTTGCTCAACTTCTTCTACCAAGAATTCATATCTGGCGCTTTGATCTGATACTTGGAGAAGTGATGCCAAAGTAGCCATTGCATCTATTGTTTTATTCTTATCTCTTGGCACTTTCTCAAATGTAATTAGAGTAAATTATTTCTTAAGATCCTCAATCATATTCTTGTATGGTATCAACTTATCATCCTTAGTTTGATACTCGTCATTAATATAATTAATAACTAGTTGGGAATCTCCATAGATTTGTAGCTCTGTTACTTTCCATTCTAATGCCAACTTTATGCCAATGACCAATGCTTCATACTTAGCTATGTTATTTGTGCATGGGAATATAAATTTTTATGATTTCAGAACTATAGACCCTTGAGGAGTCATCAAAAGTATCTCTTCTCCCAATCCATGTTGTGTATAAGAGCCATCAAAATATAATTGCCATGTTTTTGCTTCGACATTAACAATTTCAGAATCTAGAAATTCCACTTGAATTGGATGTTCATCTTGTAAAGGTGGTTCTGCTAATTGATCAGCTATTACTTGGCCTTTGATAGATTTCTGGTCCACATATTCTATATCAATTTCACTTAGAACCATGACCCATTTGGCTAGTCTCCCATTCAATGCTATTTTGCTAAGAAGATATTTCAAGGGATCAATCTTTGAAATGAGTGGAATCTTGTGGGATAACATATAATGTCATAATTTTTGGGAAGAAAAAACTATGGCCAAACATTCTCTTTCAATGAAGGTGTAGTTCAACTCATACTTCACCAATGTTCTACTTATGTAATATATGGCCTTTTCCTTTCCAGCTTCGTCCTCTTGAGCCAAGAGTGCCCCTAGTGCATGTTCTATCACTGAGATATATAATATTAAGGGCTTGCCTCTGATTGGTAGCATTAATGTTTGAGGATTCATTAAATACTTTTTCAATAAGGTGAATGATTCTTCACATTTCTCATCCCATTTGAAAATTGTGTCCTTGTGAAGGAGCTGAGTGAAATTGTGGCACTTTTATGCTAAATGAGAGATGAACCTTTGAATGGATTGAATCCTATCTTGAAGAGATCTCATTTGAATGATATTTTGAGGTGCCCCCATTTCCATGATTACCTTTACTTTGGTTGGGTCTACCTCTATTCCTTTTTCTAAAACAATGTATCCTAGTAGCTTTCCTGATTGCACCCCGAATGCACACTTCTTTGGATTTAGCCTAACTTTGAATTGCTCTAGTCTTACAAAGATCTTTTCTAAGATGGGTAGATGTTCATCCCTTGAGTGGGATTTAGCAAGTATATCATCTACATAGTCTTCCATGAATTTGTGCATCATGTCATGAAATATAGTTGTCACGACCCTTTGATAGGTCACTCCGGCATTCTTGAGACCAAAGGGCATAACATTCCAATAGAACGTCCCCCATGCGCATGTGAATGCTATCTTGTCTTGATCTTTGGGTGCTATCTTTATTTGATTATAACCACTAAACTCATCCATTAGTGAGAACATTAAATGTCTTGTTGTTAGATCTACGATGACATCTATGCTTGGTAGAGGAAAATCATCTTTAGGACATGCAAGATTAAGATCCCTAAAGTCCATGAAAATTCTAATAGATTTTTCTTATTTGGAAATAGGCACAAGAATTGAAATCCACTAGGCTTAATCAATGGCTCTTATAAACCCTCCTTTCAACACTTTTTCCAACTCTACTTTTACAAGCAAAGCTATTTGTGGATGCATCTTTCTTAGTTTCTGCTTCATTGGTCTTACTCATTTTATATTCAAATGATGCATGATCAAATTTGGATCTAATCCAGACATATCATCATACAACCATGCAAAATTGATTTTTTTTTCTTTAAAAAATCTAATGAAATCCTTTCTTTCTTCACTAGATAGAGATGTTGCTAAGTTTATGATTCTTGGCTCTGATTCTGACCCAATATTCACTTTCTCTATTGGTTCAATTAAGATAGGTGATCTTTATTCATAGTGCTCAGGAAAAGTATCCAACCCTTCTTCCTTAGGTGCCTCTATTGGGTTTTCACCTTCGAAAACATTCTTTATTTCTTTTTCTTTTTGATTTAATGTTGCCACAATGTGGTTTTCAAAATCAAATTCTTTCCATTTTTTTTAATTTTTAATTTTGTACTTTTTTTCAAACTGAAAGGTTGAATACTCCCCTTTGTCACTTATTCCTGATATTCCATGGTATAAGAAGGCTCAACTACATTAAGGTATTGGGACACCAAGTTATCATTCAAGAATGTAGGGAGGATGGTAGGTTCAATGAATCCCATTTGATTAATTCAGGATAGATAAGGGTCAAAGGATCAATGCTTTGGTTTAGTCCAATAGGGTTTAGGGACATGACTTCATTTGAAGGTTCCAACATTGTATCATTTAAGTCTATAATATGTGCTTCTTCAAGATGTTCTAGAGAACTAGGGTTTCCATTGGGTAAAAATCTCATGGATTAAACCTAGGGTTAGATTCTTCTATAGTAGGTCTCCATGATGGTACATAGGGTTCTCCCACCTATTGATTTCTCTCAATCTCATGAATTGGTACATTATCTAAGATCACTTGACTAGAACTTGAAGCTTGATTCTGATTTGATTCTGAGACTTGTTCTTTTCCCTTGCTAGGAGTATAGGTGTGAATGACATCAAATTCTTTATCTTGGCATGACTCACTTGACAATGAGTCCCATTCCCAATTGTTTGAATCTTCATCACTTTGGGAAACTAGTTGTAAGATTTGGTCATAAACCAAGGCATGCTTCTTTTGAGTGTACCCTTGTTCTAGGTACCCTAATCCTATTTTTTCCTTACTAACTCTCTATGTCATTTCAATGGGTTCAACACATCCTTCATTTCTTGTCCCTAAAGGCCTTTGTCCTTTGTATCCCATTTTTTGCATTATTTGAAATTCTTTCCCATATTGATGTGTGGGAATGCTTATATTTTGGATGCGCTTTTCATGTGCACTTGATTCCTTATTCTTATATAGCCAATTTAGGATTTCATTATCTTCTTCATCCATGGATGAAGATGTGCTTTCCCTCACAAAGTGATCATTGTATTTATGTAGTAGATTGGATGGTCTTCGATATGATTTTGGAGATAAGGGTAGATCCATCATGGATAATGAGTATTCACCTACACCCTTTTGTTTGATTTGACATTTCTTTTCAAATTTTTTCATCATATGATCCATTTTTTGATAATGAGCATCTTTGGTGTATATTTGGATGGATCTAGCTTGGTCTTCTTTTTGTTTCTCAGGAGCACTTTTCTCACCAAACTTTTCTTTTCCTTTTGTCGATGTAGTTAGGTTAGTAGGACTTTGATTACTTTCAACAACAATTTCTTTTTATTCTTTTTATTTTCCATTCAAAGATGGAAGATCTTTTGAAATTTTTCCTTGCTCTATTCTTTGGGAAATAGACCTTTCTGCATTATCTGGGACTAAGGAGTCATTAATAGGCTTCATGTTATTACAATATTGAAAGGGGTTTGAGTCCCCACTTACCATGACTTCTTGTCCTAGATAGGGAAATTTTAGACATTGATGGTAGGTTGAGGGTATGACCCACATTTCATGGATCCATGGCCTTCCTAATAGGATATTGTAAGTCAAATTTAGGTCAAGGACTTGGCAAATGGTCTCTTTCTGCATTGGACCAACTATGATAGGAAATACTATGACACCTTTGGAAGCTCTTTCTTCATCATCATAGGCTTTTATGGTTATCTTTTTCTTTGGGTCAATAGCCTCCTCCAAAAATCCTAAGGCTTTTACCAAGTTTAGGGTACAAATATTCAAGCTGGCTCCTCCATCAATGAGGACTCTTTTCACTCTATGCTTGTGGATTAGGACCTCTATATGCAAGGGTAGATTTTGTAGGTGGTTTAGAGACATATCATCTTGTTCTAAAAAGGATAGACAATGGGGTGCAACACGATGTCCTACCATGTTTTGAAATTTATCCGCATCTAAATTTAGAGGCACATTAGTCTCTACTAAGGCTTTTTCTAGAATCTCCTTATGAGTTGGTGAAAGCTATAGTAACTCTAGAATAGAGATCTAAGCAGGGATTATTTGCAATTGGTCTACCAAATTATATTTTTTTGAAGATGAAGATGAAGTTTGATTTAGTAGGACAATCCTTGGGGCACTTCAAGGTAAAGTAATCTTTGATGCTTGCCTCCTAGTTACAACATTAGATGTTGCTTCCCTTGGCTTCTCTTTCACCACAATCACATTTATGGTGTTTTCATCACCACTTAAAGTATTAATGGTGTTATCATAAGTATTAGAAAAATTAACCTTCTCATTACCTCTTTTGGTGTTAGGGTTGCTATTTGATGATTCCCCTTTTTCATGATTTAAGAAAGGGTTTTTGAAAGCTGTCTGGTCTTTGTTATTTTGAGGCCCTTCCACTTTTATTGTTCCATCATCAATTAGGTCTTGGACAAGATGTTTCAATTTCATGCATTCATTCATTTTATGTCCCTTATTATGATGTTATTCACAATGGTGAGAATCATTCCACCAATTAGGCTTGACTTGGAGTTCATATGGCCTCGATTTAGGTAAGGTAATGATTTTGTTAGCCACCAAAGTCCTTAATGCATTTTCCAATGGTTCACCTAAAAAGGTGAATTTTCTCTTTTCATATGTGGAAAAGAAAGGTTTAGGTTTAGAGACATTGGAGTTATTAAGGGGATTGTTGTTGTTAGCATTGTTATTGTTGTTGTTAGTATTGTTATTGTTGAAAGGGGCTTTGTTTGTTTGATTTATGTTATATGTTGAATTTGCCCCACTTGATAAATTAAAGGGGGTAGCCTTTAAGTTGTGTGCTTCCACAACTCCATCATTCACAATATTTTTATTATTGTTCTTCAACCATAGTCTAGGTTTATCATTATGATTGTTGGCCCCTTTATTATTGTTATAATTAGATACATTATGATTGTTATTAGTGTTGGTATAGGATTTATTATCTTTGAACAATTTGATTTCTCCCCTCTTAACCAACACATCTTCAATTTTGATCCCATTCTTGATAAGTTTTTCAAAAGTAGGGGGACATTGAAGTTGGAGCCTATAGTTCATCTCCACATTTAAGTTATTCATAAATATTTCCATTTTCTCCTCCCCAGGTATGCTTCATGGATATCTTGCAAAAGTTGTTCTCCACCTTTGAAGAAACCCTAAGAAAGATTCACCATCTCGTTGCTTGGTGTCACATAGGTTGAGCATGGTAATCTCATGTTCAATGTTGTAAGAATAATGGGTTAAAAATTTGGAGGCTAATTCCTCAAATGTCTTTATCCCTTGCAGAAGTTTTGAGAACTATTCCATGGCTTGACCTCCTAAACTTCTTGGAAAAAGTCTCATTAGATAAGTTGTATCATGCATAAAATCTATACTTAGAGCAAAAAAATCTCTAAGGTGATCTTGTGGGTCAAATTTACCCATGTATTTGGAGTACTTAGGAAAGACTACATTTATCAGAAAAGGTGCCATAACCAAGCTTTTGTCAAAAGGAAAAGGGGACAAGGCCTCGATAGAGAATGGCTTAGGTTCAACTACCTTCTTCATTAGGTTGATTTGTGCTTGGAACATTTTCAATTGTTTACTCATTGCATCCATCATATTATCATCTTCCTTGTCTTTCTTAAGTTGACCAACGTCACAATCATGTGGAAGTTTCACCCCTGCTTGGGCTAAATTATAAAATATATTTCCCTATCTCTTTCTATTAGTTTGTCCATGACTTGAATAAATTCCATGTCTTGAGCTTCCATATAAGATTTATCTTCAAGTGTTTCTTTAGGTCCTTGATTGGCATTATTAATATGATCATTATTACCTCCATGGATGTAATCATAAAACATGGAATTTCTATCCATTGGATCAGTTCTCTTTTCAAAAATATTTGGGAGACTATCCCCTTTGTTGTGGTTTATGAAAGAGCTTTTAGATTCAAATTCGGGGACTTCTTTCACAATGCAAGTATCATCCTCTTGTAAGGATAATTTGAGTTTATGTGATTGTGTAGAAACTGGCATTCAACAAGGTTTAATTTCAAATTGTTTCCCCCAAACTTGGTAATTATTTTCTTTTATGAAGAGATTAAAAATATAAGATGAATTTTCAAATGGATACCTCTTACTTGTTGTATGTATTTTTTTTAAAAAGCAATCGCAAATACACTTGTTCTTTTTAACCCTCTACACAAGAAGTGTTTGAATTTGTAAGGATGTTATGTAGATCTCTATAGTTTTGTTGACCATTAGTGCTTCACACTTAGTCATATATCTAGGCAATGATGGTCGGTCATCACTATGACTGAGTCATTTTGTAAAGGCCAAGTTATGTATTATATACTTATTGAGTAGTAGTACTATCGAGTAAATTCATGGTCAGTATGTGTTTGTAATAGTGCTAGGAATAGCTTTTGCCGAGTTAGCCAGGAATGAAATACAAGTTTGGAATGGCACAATGATTGAGGTAAACCATTTTTGGTGATAGTGGTGTTTTGTATTTTGTTTATTGAGGTAATTACGGAGGTAATTATGCATCCATCTTATAATCATTGATCCCTATGTAATACCTAGAGCCAATCAGAAAAATGTATAGCTTAAGCGGCAATAGAAATAAATCTGAACCGTAGATCTTGAATCGGTAAAAAGTTTTTGTTATTATATAAGGTCAAGATCTAAACCAAGAGAAGTGTGTGAATCAGAGAGAAAAGAGATACTGAGATTGAATGAATATGAGAGAATGATCAGAGAGGTATATTCAGAATAGTCAAGTATTCAGGACAGAGTCCAGTGACCAAGCTAAGCAGTGAAAAGATAGAATCAAGAAAGATCAGATAGAAGAGATCACCAATATACAGTAAAGAGGAGATCTGTAATTTGCATGTGAGTGCAAACCAAAAGATTAGGTACTGAGACATTTTGACCAGTGTATCAGGGTAAATCTCTTAATCGAGTAGTCTTAATAGAATTCATGTAATCTCTTTACCGAGTGCTTACTTTGTTGTAAGTTTGTAAATCCTTTAACAAGGTAGAATGTATAAGTCTTTTAGCTTTTAACAAAGCAAACCTTTCATAGGGTAGATCATGAATTGATCAAATTTTGTAAGCCTTAATAGGCAAAACCTATTACTATAGTAGTGAAGATTTGTGGGTGTCATCCCCACCCTAGTTTTACCTTTCAAGGGTTTCTGGGTTACCAAAATTATGGTGTCATGAGTGATTTCATATATGCTACTTAATATGTTTAGTTGCTTACAATGATCAAGTTTTGTTTATGTCATGCATAAAGTTTTATCATATTAAAAGGGTAAAGTAGGTAATATCTGATTCACCCCCCCTCTCAGTATTACTTTCCCACTTATATTTCCAACAATTGGTATTAGAGCAGTAAGGTTTCTCTTAAGGAAGTCTAACCACTTGAGGAAAAAGATCTTAAAATGGAAGCTTATAAACTGGAGAAGATAATAGAGAATCAAAAGATTGAAGTACAACTGGCATTACAATAATTGGAAGTAGCCAGAGGAGAATTGAAGAAATCCTTGAGCAAGAGAAGAGATTGCAATTCAAAAAAATGAGCCACAGTACAAAGAAGAAGACATCTCTGAACTATTTGACAATGGTAACTCTACTGAGAGTGATAAAGCTATAAAAGAACTACTAGAGAAAAATACCATACTAAATGATGACATTAGAACTCTAAGGAGAGAACAAGAAATTTAATCTGTCAGACTTTGTGAATTAGTGGAACAGAAAAAGAAAGCTGAAGATGATAAGACAATGGCTGAAGAAGACAAAAGACAAATTGCAATCAGGCTAGATGAAAGAACAAGTGAAGGTTGACTAATAATCAACTAGATATGGTAAATCAACTATTGATGGTTAATAAGGAATTGGGTAGGAAAGATATGGAAATCAATCAACTAAGGTCTAAAAATGATCAATTGAAACATGATTTGAGAACTGAAAAGGAAATCAATGAAAGGATGAACAAACCCAATGAAGCTACCAAATATTTTGAAGAGTTGTTAAGATCACCTAGAAGATCCGGTGATAGATCTGGACTTGGACTGAATGAACATTCATCTACTGAAGAAGGAGAATCATCGAAGAATGGAGAACAAAAGATTGCTAAACCAAAGAACACCAAGCCCACATGTCATCACTGTGGAAAGCTAGGACATACAACCAACATATGTAGAAGCAAACATGGTAAGTCTGACTCTAAACCTAAGTTTAATGGACATTGTTTTAACTACAAGAAGCATGGACATCAAGCACATGAATGTAGATCTAAAGCTAGCAATTCATCCACCTCACCCAAGTTTCAAGGAATTTGTTTCAATTGTCAAAAATATGGGCATAAAGTATTTGAATGCAGATCTAGATCAAGGTGGTCATCAAATGAAAAAACCAAGCCAGTCACAAAGCACAACTATTACAATTGGGATTACAACACTTGGTATAATTTCCATTATTTTGGTAAATATGGACACATCGAAGCAAATTACATGAAGACTCATTTTAGAGGCAAATCTAAAAGCTGGATGAATGGAAGCATGGTTTGTTACAAATGTAACAAGGTCAGTCACTTAAAGAAAGACTGTAGATCACCCATGCCAAGCAATGATAATAATCAGAATGAAGATATCTGTGAGAAACTAAAGAAGTAGATGGAAAAGACACGGAGGAAGAAAGAAGAAGAAAACTTAAGCGAAGCTAGCACATCTGTGGTCACCCAATCTGATGGATCAGGTGATCACACCTCTTCAAATTAAGCTTGGAAGGTATGTTTGGAACTGAGTCTTGCAAAGTCTTATTTTTCATCAGTGCCTAACATAGAATTGAGCAAAAGTCCATATCTACATAGATAAAGATGCATTAGGACATGTATGAGAAAAATAGAGAATTTCATTTTTGATGCCAAGCATCAATGTCTTGATCGAGATATCAATGTATGCTGAGCACCTGCTATGGCTGAAATGCTATGTACGCCAAGCTGTATCGTAATAGTTATATCGATTGAGCTTATGAGTTTGCCGAGACAACTGGAAATCACCAAAACCTATATAGAGCATTTATGAGGCCCTAATTCTATTTTTTGGATTCTATAAAGTGAAAAGTTGTCGTTAATTTCATTTCACCAAGCTATTTGAGATTTCAGAGAGCGATTCAAAGTTTGTGAAACCAGTTTAAGAAAGATGATTCTGAATTCTCTCAGCATGCTGTCGACAAAATTTATCTACATGATTATTGGTAAAAAAGGTACTCTACTAAGTAAATATTTTCTTTTCAAAAATTTCTATTTAAAATGGCATCATCTTCATCTGTACCAGTTAAGAAACAAGGGATGTAAGTTTTTAATGTGCAATTAGTAAGGAATGAAGTTTGCAAGCCAAAGGTATTCAAGGCAATATCAAAGAGTGCTATTAGAGGAAATTTAAATAGAGCCCTATCTTCCATTCTAGAGAATGTGTTATTAATGAATGAAGTTAGGTCTTACTACATGTGTAAAATTGGAGAAATCAGTGATTACGAGATCAGGGAAGCTTATGGTAAACTATGTGTTAACAGAGTGTTGAAGCCAGAAAATAAGGTTGTTGCCGATCAAGGGTTAGTGCATGCCCTAAATTTCCCACAAAATTTTAAAGTAGAATGGATAAAGATCATTTTGAGTCAAGTACATGACATGCATTTATGGCTGGAAGATGGATCAGTGAAGATCACAAAGGAAATGATACATAAAGTCACTGGTTACCTTACAATCAAAGGAAAAAGAATGATGAAATGTGCAGGAAAGGAAGATATTCAAGCTAACACCCAGGCAGTTTGGAACAAACGTGGAATGACAATTTCCACCATAGTTGATCCAAAAATTGACTTTGTTGTTAGAGTCATCTCGCACAACTTCTATCAATCTAGTTGGTTGGACAGTGTCCCCTATATGGCAGTGGACCAGGCATGGAAGATAATCAAGAAAGGACACACATATGACCTTGCCAAGCTCCAGCTGACTCAACTTGCCGAGAACTTGAACTCCATCCGGAAGGCAAAGAATTTTATGTGTAAGTTTGGTTCCTTACTGATTTGTCTGTTCTTTTATGTCAAGAAGAGTTTTCCTACACATGGAGATGTTACATGGGACAAGAAGAAACCCATCACTGTTCAAATAAATGATTTTATAAATCAAATTGGAGATGATTTTGAAGGAATAATGGATAACTATTTCATTGAGTTTAAGAAGAAGATGAGAAATAGGACTAGAGTCCCTGTGTCTTTGATTGAAAAATACAGCAAGGATATATGTTTTCTGGTAGACACAGATTTTACTTATGCATAGGCAGTCCTACCTAGGGTTTCATGGTTAATGCCATTACCCTATGAACTTAACATAGATGAAGCTACTGCTGCAATCACAACCCTCTTAGCTAAAGAAATTGATAGTAAAGCACCTTACTTTGGAACATTTGATGAAGCCAAATCCAAGATATCTTTGGGATTATTGGCTGCCACCACAGAGAGGAAAAGAAAGAAGACAGTGAAAAATATGGAAAATTATGTCAAAGAATTTGAGAAGGATGCACCACTAGAGTTGACCCAAGGATTGGGAGAAGATGAACAAAGTGAAACTAGTGGTAGTGAAAAAGAAGAAGAGAAAGAGAAGAAACCAGTAATTGCTGAGTCCCTGACTAAAAAGAGAGTGTTGAAACCTAAAGTGTCATCAACACCATCACTTAAGCCCAGAACTAGAAGAACTGCTGCCGAGACTCCTAAGATGCTTCCTGCATCTGCTAAGCGAAAACTTGCACAACCCAAGATAGTGCCAACCAAGGTTATGAAGAGGCCGAGAAGGAAACTTGTTCTAGCACAAGATGATGATGAAGAAACCAAAAGTGATGAAGGAGTAAAGGGAAAGGTTACACAATAGGGTGCACAACAACTCACTATTGATGAATTATGTCATAAGATTACTAGCTCTGTAGCAGTGGATGAGTTGAAAAGATTAAAATTTGGGAACATGAGTATTGGAGATAAAGAGAAAGTAGAAGATGCTATTCTTGAAATGTTATGCACTTTCAAGATGCTGCCAATCCAAATTGAAAATAAAATTCCTAAGGAATTATGCAACAGGGTTTCACAGAAATGGGAATATGCTCTGCAAATAGAAAAGGAAATAAGGGAGAGTACATTAGCACAAGTTGAGTCCTCTCTCACCCTTGCCAACATCAAATAGATAATTGAGCAATACAGAGGTAATTTTGATCCCAAACTTAGAGCCTATCTAATTCTTCAACACAAGGTTGAAGATGTTGTACAAGAAAGTATCAAAATTTGGAAGATACTATTTGGATTGTTGCCCGACAAGGATGAAGGAAAGGATGCTACCACTTCAAAATTTGTTAAACCTGAAAAAAATAAAGATAAAATGGAGACTGGAACTCCTAAGGAAGTGAAAACATAAGATACATCTGAGGTTCACATTGTTGACATACCCAAGGAGAGCCCCATCAAGAATTCATTTTTTACTAAGGATGATTTAAAGAATATGAAAGAAACTGATACACCCTTACTAGGTAGTAACACTGTACTATTATAGGTCATGTATTATCCAATAATTACTAGCACACAATCTATTGATGTGAGTCCTACTCTACTTGAAGTTGCTACTATTGACAAGTTAGTCGGTACAAGCCTTACCGAGGAACCCATCAAGTCGGTACCACTAACTCAATCTACATCTGCCGAGGAAGAGGACAAAGCAGAAGGCAAAATCAAAAGTCCTCCTATGGAAGAAAACAACAACAAAGAACAAGGAATTAAGTTAGATGGACAAGCTATTAGTCCTCATGCTAAGGATAAGGGGAAAGGAGAAGAAAATATCAAAGGAAAATTCATTGAGGAGAAAGAGCCAAAGGAGAAAGAGGCAATAAAAGCTCTTGTACAGATGCCGAGTGGAAGCACCCCACCGAGAGAACAGAAGGAGAAAGATGAGGTAACAATTGATGAAGTCATTGTTATTCCTAAATGGGATACCGATAACCTCTCTTATGAGCAATTGCAGATATTGAAGGATTTGGTGACGAGGAAAAGAAGGCAAGCAGAACTCCAAAGGGAGCATCAACAAAAATAGGTCCTTCATGAAATAAAAGATATATTTAATGAAGTTTATGACTTATCAGATGTAAATAGTTCTATTCCCATATTGGAACAACTTGTACACATTGTCCAAAAAGTAAATAATGAAGTTAGTTGTGCAAGTGATAAGTTATTTGGATGGTCAGAATGGAGGTTTGAGACCAAAATGCCTAAGAAGATATTTGCCGAGATAGCAGTGAAACAGGTTGAGCTGTCCACTTTGGTAAAGGAGACGGAGGGGTTAGTTGTGAATGGATAGTCTCTGTTGGCCAAAATATGTAATATTGAACTATTCACTGATGAGAATCAATGATTTATTGATACTATAAAGCAAGATATTAAGGCTACAAGTCAGTCCCTGAGCTTGGATGCAGACACTAGTGCAACACATTATGTCAAAATCATGCAAACCCAAGGTAAGTTAGCCAAGCTGATGGATAATGATGGCAAGATTCATTCTCGCCTACCCTCTATCCAAACTATTTTGACACCTCATTTGGAGGCCATATAGAGAAAGTTAGCAAAAGCTAAGGAATTAACATAGAGTGATCCACATTTTTCCACAGCCTAGAACCTCATTAGTTTAGCTGCCAATCTAGAAGTGCAGACAAAAGTTTTAAACATTTCTTCAATAGCTTGGACGGATGCACTCTACATGATCATGGTGCTCCATAAACCTTTTCTAGAGAAATTTTGTGAGCTACCTACTAATGAAGAGATTTGTCATGTCAAAAACAAGGGGGAATCATCATGACATGAGACAGACAAGGACAAAACAGGGATAGGTAACAAATTTTTTGAATGTATATATATTTCAAGGGGAGTATTAGGCTAGTATAAACATATTTTTGTAACTGTAAGTACAAATGTCATGACAAAGTGTTTTTGTCACTAATGTCAAAGGGGGAGATTGTAGATCTCTATAGTTTTGTTGACCATTAGTGCTTCACACTTAGTCATATATCTAGGCAATGATGGTCGGTCATCACTGCGACTGAGTCATTTTGTAAAGGCTGAGTTATGTATTATATACTTACCGAGCAGTAGTACTATCAAGTAAAGTCATGGTCACTATGTGTTTGTAATAGTGCCAAGAATAGCTTTTGCTGAGTTAGCTAGGAATGACATACAAGTTTGGAATGGCACAATGATCGAGGTAAACCATTTTTGGTGATAGTGGTGTTTTGTATTTTGTTTATTGAGGTAATTACGGAGGTAATTATGCATCCATCTTATAATCATTGATCCCTATGTAATACCTAGAGCCAATCATAAAATTGTATAGCTTAAGCGGCAATAGAAATAAATCTGAACCATAGATCTTGAATCGGTAAAACATTTTTGTTATTATATAAGGTCAAGATCTAAACCAAGAGAAGTGTGTGAATCAGAGAGAAAAGAGATATTGAGATCAAATGAATATGAGAGAATGATTAGAGAGGTATATTCAGAATAGTCAAGTATTCAAGACAGAGTCTAGTGACCGAGCTATGCAGTGAAAAGACAGAATCAAGAAAGATTAGATAGAAGAGATCACCAATATACAGTAAAGAGGAGATCTGTAATCTACATGTGAGTGCAAACCAAAAGATCAGGTACTGAGACATTTTGACTAGTTTATCAGGGTAAATCTCTTAATCGAGTAGTCTTAATAGACTTTATGTAATCTCTTTACAGAGTGCTTACTTTGTTGTAAGTTTGTAAATCCTTGAGCAAGGTAGACTGTATAAGTCTTTTAGCTTTTAACAGAGTAGACCTTTCACAGGGTAGATCATGAATTGATCACATTTTGTAAGCCTTAACAGGCAAAACTTATTATTGTAGTAGTGAAGATTTGTGGGTGTCATCCCCACCCCAGTTTTACCTTTCAAGGGTTTCTGGGTTACAAAAATTATGGTGTCATGAGTGATTTCATATATGCTACTTAATATGTTTAGTTGATTACAATGATCAAGTTTTGTTTATGTCATGCATAAAGTTTTATCAGATTAAAAGGATAAAGTAGGTAATATCTGATTCACCCCCCCCTCTCAGTATTACTTTCCCACTTATATTTCCAACATGTTATCATGGCTTTTTGCACAAAAAGATACTTCAAGCAATCTACCTAGTTCATAATTTGGTTCATAAACATGGCTCTACAAGGTAGGCTTTTCTAGTTTAACAAGGTATTTAATCAATATTCCATTCAAAATGGATACTAAACTTTCATCCCTCAAAATTAGGAGGCTTCCCACCATCTATATATCAAAGTTTTACGAAATCTCGTAGGACTACTCAAGGAAGTTCAAAAGCTTAATATCCTTTTGTCACACACCCCATTAAGGATGCATGCATTTTATTTTAGAGTGGGTTGAATTTTTGCAGAAAAAGAAAATGTATCCCACTTTGGGCTTCCCTCTCATTGGCCTTGTTAAGGCAAATCTTGGGAGGTGAGCCCACTATGGATCTAGCATGTTCATATTGAAAGCAATAAAGTGGAATAAAGAGATAAGTTTTAGGAGTTTAATGTATATCCCTATAGTTTTGTTGTCTATTAGTGTCTTACACTTAGTCATTATCTAGGCAATGTTGGTTGGTCATCACTATGACCAAGTCATCATGTATAGGCCAAGTCATGTAATGTATATTTACCGAGCAGTAGTCACTACTGAGTAAACCAATGGTCACCGAGTACTTTTGTATTTAGTTGAGTTAGTTTTTTTCGAGCTATGTGAAGTAGTTTATGCTGAGTGCCAGAGATGTCAGCGAACGTCGAGTACAGTGAATGCCGAGTATCGAAGACATCAATTGTCGAGTTAACCAGAATTGACATATGAGTTTGTTATGGCACAATCATCGAGGTAAAATATTTTGGCCAACATTCATGTTTTGTATTTTGTTTGTTGAGGAAATCACGTAGGTGATTACGCTCCTATTTTTCTATCATTGATCCCAATGCAACACTTGGAGCCAATTAGAATTAGGAAAGCTTAAGCGATAAAAAGAGTAAATCTGGATGGTATATCTTAAATATTGGAATAGTTCAGCTGTCTATATAAGATGAAATCCAAACCCTAATATAAGTGTGTGAGAGGATGCAAAGGGAATAAGAGGAAAGAACAGAGAATACATTCAGACCAATGAAATATTTTGATAGAGTTTAGTGATCGAGTGAAACAAAGTATTGCAGTGAAGGACATAACATAGATAAATTTGATATATAAGATCAAATCATACTGGAAGGAGAAGATCTGTAATTAGCATATAGTATAAACTGAAGGATTAGGTACTAAGACATTCTAACAAGTGTATTAGGGTAAATCTCTTAACAGAGTGGTTTTAATAGGCCTTGTGTAATCTCTTAACCAAGTGCTTACTTAGTTGTAAGTTTTAAATCCTTTTACAAGGTAGATTGTATAAGTCTTTTAGCTCTTAACAGGGAAGACCCCTCATAGGGTAGATCATATTTTGTGATCAAATTTGTAGCCCTAACATGAAAACTTTATACTACAGTAGTGAATATTTGTGGGTGTCATCCCCACCCCAGTTTTACCTTTCAAGGGGTTCTGGGTAACCAAATTATTGTGTTATGAGTATTTTCATGAATGATGTTTAGTGCATTACTGTCATTACATTAATGAAGATTGTGATAATGCTATGAAGTTTTTCAGTAATGTTAAAATGGATTAATAGGTGATATTTGATTCACCCCCCCTCTCAGTATCACATTTCCCAACTAAATTTCCAACATTTGATTCACCAAAATGTGAAGAGCATATCTCTATCTATTTCTTGATTCCCAAACACTTTTAACAAGCTTCAATTTCCAAACCCACTAACTAATGGGAATCGAGTATTTCTACTCTTTTCCACAAATAAGGGGTTGTTCAAATTTAGTGTTTGATTTACTTAGCCTTTCTTTTAATCAAGGAATTTGATACTTTTGGCATTTTGATTCACTTAGAAAGTGAAGAGCATAGACCTAGTATCAAATCCCTTAATAAATAATAGGCTTCTTTAATTACTAGATTTTGAAATTGACAAGGCCACAATTTAAGAAAAAATTGACCAAGTTTTAGGCTTACCTTTTTTCAAAGCTAGCTAGGGCTAGGGGCATTTTTTATGAATCTTTCATTATTTATACTCACCTAGTGGCAATCGTTCCTTCCCATTCGCTTCTCCTCCAACAAGTTAGTTAACACAACCAAATAAAGTGAAGAAAAACAAGAATAAATTTGAATCTAAGCCTTATTTATCAATTTTGACAAAAAAATGATTAAGGCAAGTAAATCCAATTTAATGAGATAAATTTTAATTTGTAAGCTTCTACAACTCTCAAATAACATTCATATACCTCACTTTCCTGTTGTGAATTTTCTGAAACCAACTTGATATTTGCAATATTCTCCTCCTTAATCTTTTTAGCCAAGGCCTTTCCCTCACTGTTAAATCTGGTCTCTATTTTTTTTTTAACCAATCATCCTGCAGACATAGAGAAATCATTTTCCATATGTTAGATTTTGTAAATTATCAATTTAATTAAATGCGCAGTATAATATATTGAATGTGCTATTAAAAAGATTGAAAGCGCTATTAAAAGTGTCAAATGTGCTACAAAAAATATTGAATGTGCAAGAATAGAATTTAAATGCACTAATAAAAGGAGAAAAGGTGTTAAAAGAAAGCCTTGAACACGCTGGAAGATAGATTGTACGCGCTAGCAAGTCAGGGCACATGCACTAAAAGAATGAAGACAAGAAAAGAGAAAGATTAAATGCGTCGAAACTCTATGTAAATGTGCAACACTTTGTCGTAGACATGTTGTTTTAGACCTTGTACGCACTAGAGAATCTATTATACACATCGGAGAATTTGTCAAACACGCTGGAAAACTTGTAAAATGATTTGCAAAACAAAAATTACTTCTTCAAATTTAGAAATTAGTGAGGCCTAATGCTCCATGGTGGGCGCCATTTTGTGTGCTAAGTAAAGCACCTTCATAGGGTTAGTATCATCAATAAATTGAAATGAGAATTAAATAGCCGTAAAAAGTAATCTAAATAAGCAAATTTAAAGACAATTGAGCACTCTATAGCTCTCTAATTAGGGATGCTAATGATGAGATCTTAGCAAGCTCTCACTGGTGATAGTCCTAATATGAGAAAAGTAAATGATAAGAAAGCTAATATAAGTTGATTCCAAATGAAAATACTAATTAGCTCTAGATTTGCCTTTTCTAACTCAAATTTGTAAGAGGTTTGATGCTTCATAAAATTTGTGGATCATTATTGCTTCAATTATGCCTTGCTTTTATAGATTTTGGCAAGGATAGGGGGTGTGGTTGATTTGATCATGGTTGAGTTTGAGTTAATTCCATGGTTCCACCTTTAGAGAACATTTAAATATTTTGTCCTCAAAGCTTGGGACAAGAGGACAAAATGGGTGGACAAGATGCTCTCTCCTTATGGGTGATGGATTTTTGATTTAAGCTTGATCCATGTGATCTTGATCCTTCAATCCTATTGGTTGAGATATTTTCTCCCATTTGGTGGTTGAGGGAAAATAAGACTTTAATCAATTGAATTTAATTAATATCCTTAGCCATGTGCACCCCTTGAATGGGTTGATTTGATTTAAATGAACTATGTAATTAATTAGATTAATTACATAATTAATTGATTTACCATGATTTATTTGATTTAAATTGGATTTATGGCTTTTGATTTTTAATTAAATTTGATTTATGGCTTGATTGCAATTTTGCTTTGATTCTAGCTTGATTTGATTTAATTGCTTTGATTTTTTCCTTAGTTTCTCATTTGATTGATCTTATCCAATTTTAGGTGATTAGACACACACACACACACATATATAATAATTGATATATATATATATATATATATATATATATATATATATATATATATATATATATATATATATATATATATATATATATATATATATATATATATATACAATAATTGATATTATTTGTATTAACACACACACACACACATAATGTTAATCATTTATTTATTATTATAATGACTATATAGTTAATTAATAAATTATATTGATGAATAGACATGTCCCATGAAGGGACATGTCTCTTCTTGTCTTTACCATATATATATATTCAAGAGATCGATGCATTTGGAACACACATACTTTTATGATAGTGCTATTACATTTACATCGATATTAAACTTAACATGGTATTATAGCAAGACTGCAAATGTGAGAAAGATTAGCAATCTTTGGAGGTGAATGAGATTGAAGTTCAAAAGCTGAGAGGTTTGTGCTAAAGCAAAAGAAGATGCAGAAAAATGATCGATGCTTAAAATAAATTTAAAAATAAAAATAAAAATTATGGAAGTTGTCACCCAACTTGAGATAAGAGAAGATCGTCGTCATTGCCGCATGAGGATAAATTGCAATGTTCATATCTATTGATATTGGTATTTTAGAAGATTTACATTAGTGCCTTATAAATGATGTTATGAGTTTTTAAATATTCCTACTAGGTGATATTATGTATCAGTGCATTCTAGACAATACAATATAAATATTTCATTGCTCAATAGCCTAACTTATATCGGTGGAGTGATTTGAGAAAATCATTGATTTATTATCTGCCAAAACTATTACACCCAAATTAACATATATGGGTCCTGATTCTAAATATTATTTTGTTAGCAACTCTAGTTGTGGCAATATGTGATGGTAAAATATCAAGATGAGTCTTGCAAATATTATTGGTGATAAATTTGGCAATATATATTATCAACCAAGAATTATGTAAGTCAGAGGAGTGTATAATATGATTTTTTGGCATATACATCAATATTATGTATCACATTAATATTGATATTGTGTTGAGACTATAATTAACTCCCAAGGCAATATTTGGCGGCACTATAAGGATCAGACAGTGGAAACTCAAAGCCATATTTATATATATTTATTGTATTTGAGAATAAATGCATTAGCAACAAGAGGCTTTGAATGAATACATTGATATTACTTATTCTCTGTGGATCAGTATAATATTGATCGAGACCAGACTTGTGTTTGCAGTCCGCAAATTAAATAAGGAAGTCTTGACTTGGAGATTGGTTTGGGAAAACTTCAACACTTACTTTCTCCTTCTTTGCAGCATGGTGAATCCTCTTCTTTGGTGGCTTCTCATATCATTTTCTTGCTCTAAAATACCTTGATACATTGCCGCAAATAAAGCAAACCAATATATATGAAAATTATCAACTTCACAGTGCAAACATAGATTATCGAATGCACATCAATTACATGAAGAAGGCAATAATTAAGCAATAATAAACATTTATATTCTACATGAACAACAATTTAATTGGAAGAAATTACCATTGAAAATAGTGATGATTTTGTAACCAAAATTACTAAATCAACAATGATGAAAGAGTCAAATATTTTGGTAGATATATTGTAATATATTTCTGGTACAAATAGAGCAAGAAGTAAGAGGGAGGTGTCTTGGGTGGAGATGTAAGCTACGATAAATAAATTGGAAGAAGATCAATAAATTACAATGTCAAAAGACACTTCAGGGAATCTAATAAAGGAGCATGATCAATAAGTCATATGAAGGACTGAGACTTGTAAGAATACAAAAGAAATTATTAAAGAAGACAAGTATGATCAGCTTTATCAAACAACAAAAGACTTTTACAGATAGAATCAACACTTATAGATGTGGACTAAAATGAAGAACAAATTCATGCCATGTCACTCTTTGGGTAGTGCGGTTTGTCTTATTCAAAATGCCATCATGTATTAGATATCATAAGTTTGAAGAAGCCAAATCTGAGGGAAAGATTGAATAAGGCTTCTATGTCAAGTAAAATGACAAAATGATTTCCGTTTAGCATCTAATTATTAGGATGTGCCATGCAACAATGATTAATCATGAAGTGCCATGGAGTTCCATTTTTAGGAATAGTGGCTCCACAATTATTAAGGATAAGTATTATTGTGATGATAGGAGATAATATTTGATATCTTAGTTGATGAGTGCAATGGTGATGATGAATATGAGGAAGACATTGCTTCAACAGCAACATATGTTATTGTGTTAAGTGATGATAATAAAACTTACACACTTCTTAAATTTTTTTTTTTCAAAACACTTGTATGCACATCAATGTGAAAGAATTAAGTGGTTTTGGGATCCTTCATTGGATGAAAGGACCAAACTAGAGCTCAGAACAAGATCAATACTTAGAAGGAAGAAAGAAGCAGATTACATTAGGAAGGATGTTGATGGGTGTTTTCTCCAAAATAGTGAGATAAGTTCTCCCTTGAGTACTATTTGTAGCTAGGCTCTTATCTGGATGTTCTTGTAGGAAAAAAAGAATGGTGCATTAGGAATGTTGTTGAGGAATTTGTGAAAATGATGGTAGCATCTAGGATTACAAAGAAAAGTTGAGACAAGAGGGCTCTCTTGGTGAGGGGGAGCGGATTGCAAGGGGATTTTGATCTAATCTTAGGATGGTCATATTCTTGTATGGTCTATGACTCGATCTTATGATAGTAGGTCCATAGTGGTCTTGGATCTAGCACTTTTATCCATGGTGGATGTCATGTGAGTGAGTCCATGACTAAACACCTATGTTGAGTCACCCTCTAGGAGTATCTATATGGTGACTATCATTGTAAGATGATGATATTACACAAGTGATTTATTGATAAACACTTGTGTTTGTTTTCATTTCCATTCATAGGAGCAGCCATGATGGAGCCACCCTCTAGAAGTAGCCATGGTAGACATTAATCTATAACTCAAATATCTAAGAAGACTCTCCTTAGCCAAGAGAGAGTGTTGATTTTAGTGTCAGGAGGACAAACCATAAGTTATCAAGAAGGATTCCTCCCTAGCTAAGAGGGAGTGTTGAATTTAGCTTCGGGAGGATCACAATAATAATTCAAGTTGGTGGATCACAATAAGAGATAAGTATTTCTACCCTTGAATAATGTTTATAAATTTTTAGTCATTAATTCATGCCATAAGATCAGGATAGTAAATCTTTTATACTTATATAATTGATATTTTTCTTCAGGATGGTTTAGTTTTATGAAATAATTATAATCTCTCTTTGAAGTGCATTGAGGATAGATTTAGAAGCATACAAGATTTCATTCAAGAGAGAAAGAACTTAATGACTACAATTATGTAACTAATTTAAGAGTTGATATCAGAATTAGAGAGAGTTTGACAATCCATTATAGACAACCTTGGAAAAAGAGGTCTGGAGCTTGATGCATGAATTTGAGCTTCAGAGGGAGCAATTGGAGGATCTACATCTATGAACTTCTGAGGATCTTGATTCAGAGGGAGAAAACCATGTCAAGATGGGTTCCTTAGTGATCAACAGTTAGAGGATTGTGATTCATAGGATGGAGTTTTAACATCAGTGATCCATTATTTTTGTATCTTATATAGATTCCTTATCACTATGTAAGAGACATGGTAGGAAGGAATGTGATCTAGTTGGAGTATATTAATGCGAGCGATCAAACAACAAATATTCTTACCAAACCACTCACCAAGGTGAAAGTTGATCACTTTAGGAAGAATATTGGTATGGTTGAAATATAAATTTTGAGTTGTACTAATATAATAAAGATGTTTAATAATGTGTAAACTTATTTTTTCAAATGTGTGACTTTATGGTCCCATCCTTCCTGTGTAAATTTTTGAGAGGTGACAATCTCTTAGACAGTGAACACTTGTATTTGATGTTACAAGGTGATGATCTTGTAATGGAGATTTGTTATGGTATAATTTTAATAGGTCAATGCACATACCATAATAGGGTTATATGTAAGGGGAATATGATGTTCTCAAATTACCATATCCTTGTATCATGATCTGAGGTGATATGAAAATTGGGTATCATGATCTAAGGTGATTCCTCATATCATGATCTAAGGTGATACGAAAACTAGGTATCACGATCTAAGGTTATTCTTCATATCATGATCTAAGGTGATATGAAAACTAGGTATCACAATCTAAGGTGATTCCTCATATCACGATCTAAGATGATATGAAAACTAGGTATCACGATCTAAGGTGATTCCTCAAATCATGATCTAAGGTGATATGTAAAACTAGATATCATGTGTTAAGTGATTCCTCATATCATGATCTAAGGTGATATGTAAAACTGGGTATCACATGTTAGGTGATTCCTCATATCATGATCTAAGGTGATATGTAAAATTGGGTATCACGTGTTAGGTGATTCCTCATATCACATGTTAGGTGATATGTAAAACTAGGTATCATGTGTTAAGTGATTCCTCATATCACATGTTAGGTGATATATAAAATTGGGTATCACTTGTTAGGTGATTCCTCATATCACATGTTAGGTGATATGTAAAATTGGGTATCACTTGTTAGGTGATTCCTCATATCACATGTTAGATGATTCCTCATCTCAGAAGTTATGTGATATTTAAATGAGCATCATGTGTTATGTGATATCTTCCTTCATGAGATATGTGAGATTTCTTATCACAAGAAATGTGATATATGATTTTATCTTCCCTAGCTAAGAGGGAGTGTTGATGTATGTAGCATAGTTAGATAAAACTAATTATATATAATAAATTGTGAGAAATGATATATATAATAATTGATATTATTTGTATTAATATACTGTAGACACACAAAATTGGACAAGTGCTTTTAAATTGCAAAAATTAATAAAATGGCTTAAAATCATCAAAATGCATAAAAAAGGGATCAAATCAATTAAAATGGACATAATTAAATAAAGTTGGAAAAAATCAATTAAAGCAAAGGAAAAATCAAATAAGGATGTTAAATAATTAAATCAAAGCTTAAAGGAGTGAAAAACACTACATAATCGATTTTAATCAATTAGTTGTATAGTTGTTTAAATCAAAAATCAAAATGAACCTATTACCCTTACATGGCTAAATTTAATTAATTAATTGAATTTAATAATTCCTAATTTATTTCAAAAAAGTTGAGCAACCAATAAGAATTGAGGACAAAAAGACATAAATCACTCAAAAAGGATTAATCTCAATCACTCATTTGAAAGGTTCAATCTCAACCACTCAATCTTGTCCTTTTGTCCAAAGCTTTGAGACAAACCTTTAAATTGTCCCCCCATTTATGAACAAAGAAAAGTATTTGACTCAACCTAAGGTAAATCATGATTACTTTACTCCACCCCCTACCCTTGGGAATTTACTATAAATATGGAGTATTTTGAGAGCAATGGAGATCTTAGAAATTCATTTGCAAAGCATTGTTACTATAGGCAATTGAGAGCATTCTAAGAGCAATTTAGAGTAATTTGCATTATATCTTGTCAATTTGAGCTAGAAATATCATTGTAGAAGCATAGCAGCATACATTCTCATTTTAGAAGTGTCACTAGTAGAGATTTGAGCTGAGAGCTTCACTTACCACCTCTTTCTAGAGAGTCATGAGATGCTATAGATCTTAGTTTCAATTTTAATTAGATTTGCATTGTATTTACTTTCAATTGTTTCTATTAGATCTTAATTTCATGTAGGTGATTATCATCATCACACAAATTTTTCCTTTTTTTTTTCCAATTTTTTTTGTATTTTTCAAGATCTCTTTTGCTATGTGCAATAAATATGATGCTCCTCATCTGATACTCTTTATACTCTTTCATCTCCCTCATGTGTAGAACCTTTTGAGATGAATGTTGTTGATGGGTTCTTGGAGTTCCTCTCCTTCACAATCTGATAACTTATAGGTTTCTGTGCCAAATGAAGACACTATGATGAATGGTCCAAGCTAATTAGCCTCCCATTTTCCTTTCTTCTCTCTTTCAACCTGATTCTTTGGGTTCTCTCGCAACACTAAGTCTCCTACCTGAAAGACTCTCGGTTTGATATGTTTATTATAGTTTCTTGAGATTCTATTTTGGTACACTTTTAGGTGCTCATAAGCTTGTGTTTGATGTTCTTCAAGTAACTCCAATTGTTGAAGTCTAGCGACTCTATAGTCCTCATCTGTGATCAATCCTTGTAATGACACTCGTAGAGACGGGATTTCAACCTCTAATGGTAAAATTGCTTCGGCCCCATAGACTAATGAGAATGGTGTGGCCCCCACACGTGTGCGAAAGCTCATTCTATAGGTGCATAATGCTGGATTAATTTGCACATGCCAATCCCTTCCCAATTTATTGACCGACCTCTTTAAGATTTTTAAGATATTCTTGTTCGTGGCTTCGGCTTTCCCATTCCCCTGAGGGTAATAGATTGATGAGGAGTGGTGAGTGATATGAAATGTAGTACAAAGTTCATCCACATCCTTGTTTTTAAACTATTTTCCATTATCTATTATTATGGCGTGAGGAATGCCATATCTGCAAATGATGTGGTTCAAGATGAACATGGAAATTTGCTTACCTATGGCCGTGATCAAAGGAACTGCTTCGACCCACTTAGTGAAATATTCTGTGGCTATTATGATATATTTGTGACCATTTGAAGAAGGTGGGTATATGACGCCAATTAAATCAAACCCCCATTGATAAAAAGGCCAAGGTGTAACAAATGGGTGTAATTATTGTGCCAGTGCATGTATCATGTCACCATGATATTGACACTTGTTGCATATCCTGACAAAGTGGCAAGCATCTTTTTCTAATATCTTCCAGAAATACCCTAAGTGAAGGATTTTCTTAGCTAGATTTAACCCACTTGTGTGTGACCTACAAATGCCTTCGTGAACTTCATGCAAAGATAATCTAGACTCTTCCTCCTCTAGACACCTAAGTAACATCCTGTCGAGACCCTTACGATACAATGTTTCTGAGAGGATTATGTAACGGGCTGACTAGCATATAAAGTTTCATTTTTGGGCTCAGGTTTGGTCTAAAGGTAGCACTTCATCTTTGAGACATGCATATATAGGGCCATACCAAGGGGAGTCATGTCCATGTAGTAGGGAAACAATTTGGGTTTCAGGAAGGTTGAATGCCAGTTTCACCAACTCTTCCACCAAGAACTCGTACTTCTCATTTTGATCAAATTTTTGTAATAAGGAAGCCAATGTTTCCATGGCGTCAACTACTTTGTTTTTCTCTCTAGGAATCTGCTCAAAAGTGATCAAGGCAAAGTACTTCTTCCATCCATCAATCATGGTATTATATGGCATCAAATTTTCATCTTTAGTGTTATATTCATTGTTGACTTGATTGATGATGAGTTGAGAATCTCCATAAATTTGTAGCTCCGTGATGTTCCACTCTAAGGCCATTTTGATGCTTATGACTAGTGCCTCATATTCTGCTATATTATTTGTGCATGGAAACAAGAGCTTGTAGGACTTAGGAATGGTGTAACCTTGAGGAGTGACCAATAGTATGCCAGCCCCGGAACCTCCTTGAGTATAGGAGCCATCAAAGTATAACTTCCATGTTTTTCCTTCTATGTTTACAATGGCAGAATCTGGAAATTCCACTTGAATAGTTTGTGTAGAAGTCATGGGGTTTTCAGCTAAGTGATCTACTATCACTTGCCCTTTTATTGCCTTTCTATCGACATACTCAATGTCAAATTCACTCAATATCATAACCCACTTGGCTATCCTACTCGTTAAGGCAATTTTACTTAACAAATACTTGAGAGGATCAGTTTTGGCAATTAGCTTGACCTTATGCATCAACATATAATGTCTCAACTTTTGAGATGCAAGCACCACTGCTAGGCAAGCCCTTTCCATGAATTTGTAGTTAAGTTCATATTTGATCAATGTCCTACTCAAATAGTAGATAGCTCTTTCCTTTCCTTGTTCATCCTCTTGTGCCAAAAGCACTCCTAGGGATCTTTCGGTAGTAGATATGTATAAAAGCAATGATTTTCCCTTGATTGGTGGCATGAGAATAGGTGGATTTATCAAATAGGTCTTCAATAATGTGAAAGCTTGATCACATTCCTCATCCCACATGAATATAGTATCCTTATGTAGCAACCTAGTAAAGGAATGACATTTTTCAGCCAATTGGGAAATAAATCTTCTTATGGATTGTATTTTGCCCTGTAAGGACCTAGTTTGGCTGATGTTCTTTGGTATCTCCATGTCCATTATGGCTTGTACTTTCTCCGGGTCCACTTCAATTCCTTTGGCTGAAACTATACAACCTAATAACTTGCCGGATTGGACACCAAAGACACATTTCTTTGGGTTTAATCTGACTTTGAATTGCTCCAACTGAATGAATATCTTTTTCAAAATTTGGAGGTGTTCTTCTCTTTTGTGGGATTTTTCCAATATATTGTCCACATAATCCTCTAAGAATGTATGCATCATGTCGTGGAAGATAGTTGTCATGGCCCTTTGATATGTGGCTCTGACATTTTTAAGGCCGAAGGGCATGACATTCCAACAAAAAGTGCCCCAAGGGAAAGTAAAGGTGGTCTTCCCCTGGTCTTTAGGTGTAATTTTGATCTGATTATACCCGCTAAAACCATCCATTAGGGAGTACATGGAATGACCCGCTATCAAGTCAACTATTGCATCAATGCTTAGAAGTGGGAAATTATCCTTAAGCCAAGCAAGATTGAGATCTCAAAAATCCATGCATACTCAAATGGATTTATCATGTTTTGTGACCGGTACAATGTTAGATATCCATTCAACATAAGCTATTGCCCTTATGAATCCCACCTTCAACAATTTTTCTAATTTTGCCTTGACCAAAAGAGCTATGTGTGGGTGCATTTTCCTCAACTTTTGCTTAACGGGCTTAACCCCTGGTCTAACATTCAAATGATGCATTATAAAGTCAGGATCTAAGCTGAGCATGTCGACATATGACCATGCAAAGTTTCCTTGTTGTTCTTGGAAGAACTTGATGAAGTCCTCTCTTTCTAGAGGTGTAAGAGATGCTGCCAAGTGTATAAACTTTGGATCTACTTTTGCCCCAATGTTAACCTTTTATGTTGGCTCTATGAGTATAGGCAACCTTTCTTCCTCATGCTCTGGTAGAGTATCCAATCTCTCTTCCTTTGATGCCACAATTGTTTTTACCAAAGGAAACATCTTTTATCTTTACTTTTTTGGGTTCTAATATTGCCACATAATGGTTTTCAGCACTAGAACTTTTCTTTTTCTTATTTTTTTTCATTTTTTGTTTTTGACTAAGAGATTGAATCTCGACTGCTTCTATCATGTTCAGTTTAAATCCATTGGTGAAAGAGGGTTCAACCACATTAAGGTATTGGTTTGTTGCTTGGTCATTCGGGAAGTAAAGCAAGTCACTTGGCTTGGTTTGGTCCCAATCAATAAGATGGGGATTTATTAAGGATAAGGTTTCATTAGGCAAGCTTTCATCAATTTGGTTTATGGACATGACTTCATTTGAGGGTTCATACATTGTATCATTTAGATCTATGACGTGCGCTTCCTCAAGATGGTCCATGGAAGAAGGGTCAAAATCCCCTTCACTTGAGTCCTTGTTGACTTCTATGGGAAACAACATGTGAAAAGCCATGAGTGGATTGAAACTAACATTTGAATCTCCCTCCTTTGAAGGCATCCAAAATGTATCTATCCATGGTGGAATTGTATATGCTTGTCCTATGTTAAGACCTTGTATATTAGGTTCTTCATTGATTTGAGTTTCTTGCCTTGGGATCTTTGCATACATGTGTATTGTGACTACTTCTTTGTCTTGACATGATTCATCAAATAGGGTGTCCCACTCGTAATCCTAGGAGTCATCACTATCTCCATCAAATTCTAAGACATTTACTTGAGGATATAAATCTTGCATTGGGCTGGAGCTTTCACCTTTGTATTGGTAACCTACTCTGGATCTTTCTTGTTTTGCCCTCCAAGTAGGTTCAATGGGTTCTAGTAGACCTCTATTCCTTTGGCCTAAGGGTCCTCTTCCCTTGTATCCTATCTTCTACATTATCTCAAACCCTTTCCCATATTGCTCGGTTTGTATATTAACATGCTAGATTCTTTCCATGGGAGTGTTTGAGGTATCCTCTTCATCATGATAAAGCCATTGAAGGACGTCATTCTCCTTCTTGTCGAATGCCACTTTGTCACTTTCTCTTATGAAGTAAGAGTTGTACTAGTTGTACTTATGAGGCAAGTGTTCTTTTGATGGTTTACCATGTGTTCTTGGAGATGTGGGCATGTCAAATAGGGAAACAAAGTATTCCCCTACTCCTTTTGAACTAATTTTGCATTGTTTATCAAATGCATCCATCATCTCATCCATTTTCTTGTAATTTTCCTTTTTAGCTTTATATTTTTCTTCTCTAGTGGGTTTGTAGGGCACTATCTTTGATTTAGGCACTTGATTTGAACCCTCATTTGTAATTGGACCCTCGTAGCTCATCTTTTCATTTCCCTTAGTTGATGTCATTGAGCTAGCTTGAGGAGGGTGTTGAGTAGCATTTAATGTTATGATACGATCATCCATTTTGGTATCTTCAATGGTGTCTCTTTGAATGATTCCTTCCTGGTTATGTGGAATAAATAGCTCATGAAGGGGTTTGAGTGCATTGCAATATTGGAACGGGTTTGAGTCCCCTCCAACCGTGATTTCTTCACCCATGTACGAAAATTTGATGCATTGGTGGTACATAGATGGGACTGCTTGCATCTCGTGGATCCATGGTCTCCCTAACAAAATATTATAAGTTAACTTCATATCCAATACTTGGCAATTGGTGTCCTTCTTGATAGGTCCCACTTGTATGGGCAATACGATCATGCCTTTAGAGGCCCTTTCACCTTCATCATAAGCCTTAATGGTGATCTTTTTCATAGGGTCAATGCAAGACTCGGACAACCCTAAAGATTTAACAAGACTTATTGTACAAATGTTAAGGCTAGCTCCTCCATTAATGAGAGCTCTTTTGACTCTATGGTGTTCAATCAAAACCTCTATATGCTATGGTAGGTTTTGAGGATGCGTGATATACATGTCATCTTGGTCAGAGAATGACAAGCAATGAGGTGCTATGAGATGACCTACCATGTTTTGGAACTTCCCCTCTTCTAAGTTAGTAGGAACATTCGTCTCTACTAGAGCCTTTTCTAAAATTTCTTTATGGTTACGGGATAGCTTCAATAGCTCCAAGATAGAGATTTGTCCTGGAGTTCTTTGCAACTGATCTACCAAGCTATAAGGCTTTGCTACTGTAGAAGATTGTTTGATCACAATGTTGGACTGCGAAGTGCTAATAACTTTGGGAGCAACCCCTTGTAAGGTAGTCTTCGAAGTCTACCCTCTTGTAATAACATTTGATGTCTCTTTTTGGGGCTGTTCCTTGATTATTATAGCATTCACAATGTTATCATAAGGTGGCGCAAAGTTAATGTTATTGCTTCTTTGTTTCTTGCCACTAGATGACTCCCCTTTGTCATGTTTGGAGAAGGGTTGTTTGAATGCTGTATGGTCTTCATTGCTTTGGGGTCCATCAATGGTGATCATGCCATTATCGATTAAGTCTTGCACTATATTCTTCAGCTGCAAGCATTCATTTGTTGTGTGCCCTTGAATCCTATGGTACTCACAATGGCTATTGGCACTCCACCAACTAGGCTTGTTGTGTGGCTCATAAGGATGAATGCTAGGTACAACAATAACATTATTAGCTATGAGGGTCTTTAGTGCCTTTTCGAGGGGTTCACCCAAGGGTGTGAATTTCCTTTGAGGATTTGGCATCAAATATTTATCAAATTTATTACTCCTTGAATTATTTCCTTGGTTGCCATTATTAGCATTGTTGTTGTTGGAAGGTGCATTGGAGGTTTGATTGGCATTATTCACTTGATTAGGTGTTCTTGTAAGTGCAAAGGGAGTTATCTTCAAGTTTCTAGATTCAACAACCCCATCATTGACTATGCCCTTATTGTTGTTTTTATACCGACTATTGCTATTGAACCAATTCTTATTTTGATTGGTGCCATTGTTGGAGTTGTTGTTGTTAGAGTTGTTCTTGTTCTCTTTATACAATTTTAGTTCTCCGCTCTTAACCAACACTTCTTCTGTTGTTACTCCATTTTCTATGAGGTCTTGAAATGTCTTGGGACATTGCATTCTTAGTCGGTAGTTCATCTCGGTGCTCAAACTATTAATGAATATATCCATTTTTCTTTCTCGGGCACACTCATAGAATACCTCGCAAATATTGTCCTCCACCTTTGTAAGAAAGTGAGGAATGCTTCTCCATCTTTTTGTTTAGTGTTACATAATGTTATCATCGTGACCTCATGCTTGATGTTATATGAGTAATGGGCCACAAATTTTGAAGCTAATTCTTTGAAGGTTTTTATGCTGGAGGGTAACTTAGAAAACCACTCCATAGCCATGCCTCCTAAACTTCTTGGGAATAGTCTCATTAAATAGGTTGTATCATGCATGAACTCTAAGCTCAATGCACAAAACTCACGTAAGTGATCTTGTGGATCTGAGATTCCTTCATACTTGTCATATTTGGGGAACACTACATTGATTGGGAACAATGCCATTACTATACTTCTATCAAATGGGAACAGATGCAATGCTTTGATGGAAAAGGGTTTAGGAGCCCCACTTTTCTTGATTGTGTCTAGTTGCATTTGAAATATCTTAAACTATTTGTTCATAATGTCTATGGCACTTTCTTCAACTTTGGGTGGTTTTAGTTGATTTACATCATAATCTCATGGAAGTTTAAGACCTGCTTGGGCTAGGTCCATGAAATACTTCTCTTTCTCTTTCCATTGCCTTTTCCATGAGTTTTAAGAAATAGGGGCATTGAACCACTTCTTCAACCTTATCATCGGTGGCATCATCGGCCATTGGTTTGGTGTTAG
This sequence comes from Chamaecyparis obtusa, assembly GCA_027943335.1. NCBI lineage: Eukaryota > Viridiplantae > Streptophyta > Pinopsida > Cupressales > Cupressaceae > Chamaecyparis > Chamaecyparis obtusa. The sequence continues at coordinate 846,906 of BSBK01001258.1, read as the reverse complement.
TTCTTTGGTGGGTGGTATCAATTCCTTGAGTATTTTGATCCCCCCCCCCACTATTGGTATTGCCTTGGTTATTTATGTCAATGCCCCCATTATTGGCATCACCTTGGTTATTAGGGTCAATGCCACTATTAATTTTGTTACCCAAACTACCATAATACATCATGTTGTCTTCCCCCTCTTGTTCGGGTGATTTTTCGGGTATTCTTGGAGTGGTAGACTCATCTCCTAGGTAAGGAAGTTCTTGACTCAAGTAAGTTCTATCTACTTTCAAGGTTTTCTTGATGTAATAGGATCTAGTAAAAGCAGACATGAACCTTGGAGAATAAGAGTCAATATTACCTGTGGTCTAATCCTTTGCAAAATTTTGAAAAAATGGTGTAGGACATGATTTTTGACCGAATTGAAAGTTGAAGCAGTAAGAACACAGAAAATGGTACTCAAATGTATGATCAAAATTTTATGACCTCCCCTGCAAGTACTCTCTCTTTGCCCTTTTAGATTTTTGGGTGTCACTAAACTGATTATAGGTGTGACTAAATTTTGCATACGCGTGTACTGTTATATTGTAATTAGGCGGCACTCTGCAGGGATGCAGGCGGTACTTTCCTATTGATAGGCAATTTTCCAATTTTGATAGGCGTGAATCAATGTGTTCTAAGTGTGACTAGCCTATTGATATGCATTTTCATAAAAATCAGAGGCGTGACTGAACCTCTGATAGGCAGGAGTAATTTGTGCACAGGCGGCACTTCTCGGACCAGATTGTAAGATTTTGAATTTTTTAAATCTTTAAGATCAGGTCCTTTGAAATTTTCTTGTTTGAAAATTAAAAAAAAATGCAACACACACATCAATGTCCCTAAAACAATCTAATGTGTATATTTTCGATCGTTTCCACAAGTATAACAAAAGAAAGAATTCCAAGCAGCTTACCTAAAGTCAAATTTTGGCTCTTAACATGGCTCTAAAAGGTAGGCCTGCTACTTTATCCAGGATTTATTATGGATTCCATTCAAATAGATCTTAAATTTTCATCCCCCAAGTATGTTAAGGGGTTTCCCACACGCACCAAGGTACAATTTTGCACAATCCGTGAAGACTACTAGAGGAAATTCAAAAAATTTAAGATCTGTTCGTCACACACCCCATTAAGGATGCATGCATTTCATTTTATAGTGGGTTGGATTCTCACAATAAAAGCAAGTGTATCCCACTTTGGGTTGTCCCTCTCATCGGCCTCGTTAAGGCACAACTTAGGAGGCGAGCCCACTAAATCTCTATTTTACCTAGCATGTTCATTGGAAGCAAAAAAATGGAATTAAGTTTAAGTTTTTGGGAATTTGGTTCACCTAAAAGGTGAAGAGCATATCCCTAACTTTCCCTTTAGTTCCTCAAACACTCAAGCAATAAGGTTCTTTTTCAATCTCGTAACAAAGAGATTCTTAAAAATGGAAGTGTTTGGTCAAATTCCTTGTTTTAATTAAGCTATGTTCAAAAGTAATGCTGCAATTTAATCAAGTGCAAGCTTGAATAGAAGAATACCTTTCCTTTGTAGCTAGCCTAAGCTAGGGGCATTTTTGAAAGGTTTTGTCATTGTTTTTCAACTCACCTTGGCAATAGCCTCCTCCAAATGTGCTTGTCCACCAACAAGCTAGTCAACACTAACAAACACTATGAGGGGAAACCAAAATCGAAAATTGAAGGAGAAACACTCATGTATGAATTTTATAGAGCTTATTTGCAAATTTCAAAAGAAAACTTGATCTAAGGACTAAAAATCCAATTTAGAGAGACAAAATTTGATTTATATGCTTGAACAATTGCAAGGTAATTCTAAAATACTTGATTGTCCTCCTCTTGTGTAGTCTCAAGAATAGTCTTAATGTGTTCAATGTTCTCCTTAATC